>VUQH01067842.1:0-21444 GCA_015106775.1 Etroplus canarensis
GGTTTACAAGACGGTAGTGAGGCCTGCTATGATATATGGTTTGGAGACAGTGGCACTGACAAAAAGACAAGAGGTGGAGCTGGAGGTGGCAGAACTGAAAATGTTGAGATTTTCCCTGGGAGTGACCAGGATGGACAGGATTAGAAATGAGTACATCAGAAGGACACAAATTCAGAGAGGCAAGGCTGAGATGGTTTGGACATGTTCAGAGGAGGGATAGGGGACATATTAGACAAAGGATGTTGAGGATGGAGCTGCCAGGCAGGAGGAGAAGAGGAAGACCACAGAGAAGGTTGATGGATGTATTGAAGGAGGACATGCAGAGAGCTGGTGTGAGGAAAGACGATGCAAGAGGCAGATGGTCCACTGTGGGAGCAGCCGAAAGAAGAAAAAGAACTTTTTATTAAACTGTTCTCCCAAGTCTTGGCAATCAGGGTATTAAAAAAAATATTGTTTTAATTGACACAAATCAAAAACCATTCACATTTTTTCCCAGTTTTGTCTTTCTCCAAGATATAGGGTTAGGGTCATCACCTATGATGTTGTTAAGGAGCTCATCAAGTTAGCCCTATCAGCCTGTCATATGAGGCAGCACTGTGGATTAGGGGTTCACACTGCTGCCTCACAGAGGTTCCTGGGTTCAACCTGGGGTAGGGCCCTCCAGTGTGGAATTTGCATGCTCTCCCAATGTGCACATCGTTTCTGGGAGCTCTGATTTCTCCTGCCCTCCAAAAACACACCAGGTTAATGCTGTCTATGGTTGCCCAGGACACTCTCGCAAAAGAGATTCTTAATCCCAAGAGTTCAAAGGCAGTCAAAGGCATCCCTCACTCTCATTGGTAGTCGACTCAGTCACTCGCCTTGAAGCTGAGAGAAGTTGCCCACTTTGCATTGCAAGCAGTTATTTCCCTCATCACCACTTCAAGTCGTCTAATGACACTGACTGTCTATGGTCTCTGGATACCCCCTCTGACCTCAGAGAGTTGAAAGAAAAGCCATGGAGACTTCTTTTAAAAAGCACCAACTTCAAGTTCCTGAAAATGTGCCTACTGCTATGGCTCAAACTAAATCCAAACCTAACCCTAGACAGGCTACCAGTGAACTGGTGAATAATAAGAGGCTAATACTCTTGTTTTATTTTTTTTTCTGACAGGCCGGAGTTTTGAACTTACTGCACACTCTTAATGGTGTTCTTAAAGAAAGCAGTTCTGTTGGGAAATAATCTTATTCATGTTCTAACTGGTAAATCACAAAGATCAGCAACTTTAATTTATATTAAAGCGTTTATCCAAACAAAGTGCAAAATAGTTCACGAAAATCAGCAAAAAAAACCCCAACAAATTATTGCCCATTTTCACCTACTACTGTTATGAAACTGGTTTGCTGGTGGCTCGGATTTTCCAGTTGGGTGCCAATACACCACCGCACAAAAGAAGGTACTACAAGCTGATGAAATCGAAAGAGTTCCTGCTAAATCTCAAAAGTCAGAGTGTGGACATCATTTAGACATTCACAGGTGCTGGTCGCTGAGTTTTGTTAACTTTGAATGAAGACGTGCTAAGCGTTTGGAGTCCCAGCTAAGCTAAATGTTTGATGGCTCAAGCTTCAGATTTATTGCATATTAACAAGAGTGGCATCACTCTTCTTACTGAGCTTTAAGGACAACTATAACTTTAAATCAAGCAGGGCTGCCCTCTCTCACCGATTCTCTTCACATCTTCCATTGACAAATGGCGGAGGGTGTCCGCTTTATTGATCTCAGGATCACCTCTCTGCTTTTTGTAGTGCTTTTGGCTTCATGAATGCAGTGACCTCCAGCTTGCACTGGGGCAGTCTGCAGCTGCGTGTGAAGTGCTGGGAATGAAAAGTAGCACCTCCAAGTCTGAGGCCACAGTTCTCAGCCAGAAATGTTTAGAGTGCCGCCCCGGGTCAGGGAAGTGGAAGAGTTTAAGTACTGAGTGAGTGAGGAGAGAGTGGAGCGGGAGATTGACAGATGGATCGGTAAAGCGTGAGCAGTGATGTGGATGCTGTTGCGGTTTGTTGTGGTGAAGAGAGAGCAGGGTGTGAAAGCAAAGCTCTCAATTTGCCGGTGAGCCTATGTTCCTACCCTCACCTATGGCCATGAGCTCTGGGTAGTGACCAAAAGAATGAGAACATGGATACAAGTAGCAGGAATGAGTTTCTTTCGAAGGGTGTCTGTCTAGGCCCCCCCTTAGAGAGGGTGAGGACCCCAAACACAAGTAGAGCCGCTACTCCTCCTCATCAAAAAGAGCCAGTTGAGGTGCTTTGAACATCTGTCTAGCATGCCTTCTGGATGTAAGGCATTTGGGGCATGTCTTGCTGACAAACCAGAGAGATATTCTCTCTCGGCTGGGTTGGGCACGCCTCCTTGTCCCCCTGGAGGAGCTGGTCAGGGGAAAAGGAGGTCTGGGCACCTCTGCTTAGAATGCTGCCCCTGCAACTGGACCCAAAAAAACATCGGAGAATTGACGGACGTAGGTCCTATGCAACAGTACCAACCAATGGAGCAAATGTAACCTGTACAGAACTTAGCAATCGCAGTACTGAAAGATCACAACTAACCTGCTAATCCAGTTACTAGGGATTGAAGTTGTGCGATGTAATGCAGTGTGCTTGTGAAATGCTGAGCCTAAGAATGCACAGAGAAACCTTAAGAACTTTTTTGTCTTGTTTTACACTTAAACTTCTTTCTAATACTATCAATATCAGTCTCCTTTTCATCGTAACCCACACTTTTTACACTAGCCCGTCTACGTTGTAGTCACTTTGAATTTAGGACATTTTAGGATGTACATGATCTTCAACAGCCTTATTGCAAATTAATTTGACTCTCACTATTTTGACAATAAGGATCCTTCAATGCAGAATATTTAAGAAGTCAGTAACTCACCGAGGTGTCAACCAAACAGCAGCTGGAACACCTCAAGATAAGAGCTTAAAGCGACACATTATTTGTCTTGCTCATTTGTCGTCTGAATGCCTGAGCTGGTTAGACAAAGTCACCTTGAGCTATATCAAGATGAACTGTCTGATGCTCCGTTTGTCGATGTCAGTGCCGCAAAACAGGTTTAGCTCAAGGCAGAAAATTTAAGACCAAAGCCAGAAAACTGGCCCTGTTCTGGAACAAAACAAGTCACCAGAAAGTTTCACCTCCTCGATAGAATGAAAACTAATGTGTATAGGGTCACACAATCACTCATTCTAAGGTATGTCCCAGAGAAGGGGTGTTATGCTGGGCTTAAACAGGCAATATTAACTGTTTTGCTGTGTTCAAGCCAATTCATAGAAATGGATGAGCATAAATCAAAGGCACAGAGATAAAGAAGCCTCATTAGGACTCATAGGAGTGGCAAAGAGTGGATAATGACAGCTAGTGGTGACAGTAAGTGTAACTAAGAAAAGCTCAGACCCTCTTCTCTGCTCTATCATTTAAAAATGTAGCCAGCAGATAATAAAAACAAAGTTAAAGCACAAAATATTTAAATAGGTTGAACAGATCAGGAATAAGATCACCAAAAAAGAATAAAACTTGGGCCAAATTTTTATTTTGTCATGAAGAACTCAACAGTCTGTCATGTACTCTACAGTTACACTTGAAAGATTTCCAATATGGCAAAGTTAAATACAAAGATTTTCATAAATTAAAGGAGGAGTGAAAGGCCTCTCTAAATGCATTCTGTTTGTCTGAAAGGTTAAGGTATCATTTTAACTGGGGTCCATCCAGATATAATTATGAGAAAATTGAGTCTGGTATAGGGTGGTGGCTCCCGCTGACCCTGATGAATTTGTTCTTTGAGTCATCAATAAGTGCTTATGGTAGGTGTGACCTGCTCACATGACAAGTGAATGACTTCTTTTAAAAAAGACAGCAGTTCATGACATTATGTACCCTGACAAACACTTTTGGGAGTTGCTGTGTCTGTATTTAACAATTCATTTGCATCAATGTGCCTCAGATTTATGTCTCTCCATTGGTCAAACACCTCATATCAGCGTATAGAAGCAACAGGAAACAAAACACAGATGACTTCAAATGCCTGTTTGCATTTCATTCTGAAACACAGATGATTTAAATGTTCAAATAACTCAATAAAAAAAGAAAAAGAAAATCCATAAAGTGCCCTCTATAAACATCTTCTTCCAGTCTGAATACCCACGGCATTGCATGTCATTTGGGTGCCACTAAAATCTTTCTGCCCCTTATATTAAAAAGATGCTTTAATTAATAGTGAAGCTCAAAAGCCTCTGTGGAAAGCACAGCTGATTTCCCACAGAGACTCAAGCTTGCTTCTCTGGTCAAAATAGTTTCATTATAAAGGAAGTATTGGATTTGGACACTGAAGTCACCTCCTGAAACTGTGCTTTCAGAGCTCTACAAACCCGATTTTCAGTCAGAATGTGTGCAGCAGAAAGAGAGAGGGAACACGTTTCATCCTGCCTTCTCCAGTGGCTGTAAATCTTTGATTCCTGTAAACCAATGTTTTCCAATAATCTTTTGCCTCGTTTCCTTTTTCTCACGAGTGAGTCCGAATGGGGCAGTAGTAAACAAAATTCTATATAGTTGGTTTTTTAAAAAAAGTAGGGCAGGAGTATGTTTAGGTTTAATATTTGTGTGAGATGATCTTTAGTCTAATCCCTCCTCTTCTTTCCCTTTTGTACTGCTTCTTTTACTCCAGAGAATGGGCAGGAGATACAATACCAGTCACGAACAGACCAGACCAGCAGATACCAGATCACCTCCGGCCTAAGACTTCACTACTGTAAACGCTTCCATGCTGATGGAAATATGTGTAATCTTGTGTTAGACAAAGACAGAGAAAGGAAAAGCAGAGACTGAGACTCTACGATGGTTTATGATGCCTGTGTGTGTCTAAGTGAGAAGGTCCTCCAGTGGTGTATCTACGACACTCCGTTCACCAGCGCGGGAGCGTCCTGTTTGTCCTTCTTCATCCCTCGGTCTCTCATGGGTCTCTGATGGTGATGGCGGGGCTGTCCCTCGCCGCTGGTGCTGATGCCACCCTGGGATGAGGAAGGACCTCCTCCTCCTCCTCCTCGGCCACCTGAGGAGTGCTGCACGCTACGCTCGTTGTTTCCATCCACACGGATCTGTGGGGGAGAAAGGAGAAACAGTATAGTGTGGTCCCACTCTGCACAGCTGCAGGTACCTTTACACTGTGTAACATCACTGCTGCGAGGGAAACCTGGGAAAATGTTTAGCCTTCAGTCTAAAATGATGCTGAGAGTTCACGTTATGTGTCCAAATCCAACTGCAACATTCAACTCTCTGGAGTATGGGGTATAACTTTAAATATTTTTGATTTTACCTTTATATTTCACTTTAAAAACTGTTTACCATTCCCTTGTTTGGTGTCATTTTTTTCTGCACAGCCTTACTGTGTAACTTTACAGTGACAAACTGTATTAAACACTGCACCTAAAAATCACACAAAAAAACAAAAAATCCGAGTAGGAAAAAGTTATATACAACTTTTTACATTAAAATGCCTCAGGTGGTTTTTGTATAACTATTTACAAAACAATCAGGTGTCACAATAAGACGCCACACAAACTGTGACACTCCAAAAAACAGTTTCTGTCCCCCACAACACACAGAGCCACATCACAATGTCACAAATCTCACTCTCTCTCGCTGCCATCTCTCCCAAAACTTCACCCTCTTCCTCAGCAACCAAATGCCATAAAATGCTTTAACTGGTTGATGTGGTCCATTTTTCCACCAATAGGATAAGGAGTGTGATTTTTTTTTTTTCCTTGCAAGCTCATTTGGCTTGTAAGCACTTTCCTTTTTACCGTTTCTTCCTGCACCAAAGATGCACCAAACACAAAAGCACGAAAAAAATAAATCACAGCGTGAATTATTTATCACAAGTCTGGATTTACAATTGCGTGTTGATAGGCCAGTGACACCGAGTGACTGGAACGGTCCTGTTGGTGTTGTCCTGGTCCTCCTGAGGTATTTGGTCCAGCTTGATCCCAGAGTCCTCCCTGCTGATTGGCTGCTGACTGCCGTCGTCCGCAGACCACTCAGGTGTATCTGGGAATGGTCCGATGTCCTTACACTCCATCAGATACTTAGCCCAGTCAAAGCTGTCCTTAGGCAACTGGACCGCAAACATCTGCAGAGCGACTGCAGAGAGTGGTAAGGATTGCTGAAAGGATCATCAGGACTCGACTGCCCTCTCTGCAGACTATCTACTACTGCAGAGTCCACAGGAGAGCTGCTGCCATCCTCAAAGACCCCACCCACCCCAAAGACAGACTGATCACACTTCTACCCTCGGGCTGGAGGTATAGAACAGTGAAATGTAGGACCTCAAGACTAAAAAATGCCTTCTTTCCCCACTGCCATCAGACTCAAACAGCTAACAGGAGTTTATAATCACGGACTACCTCATGCTACTACCTCTGATGGTTCACATTTTCTGTTGTCGTGCATAACTGCACACTCATTCGGTCTCACTCGGTAACATGCTGCCCTCTCAAACACTCTTATTGTATACTATTACATCATCAGTTGCCATGCACAACTGCACACCTGCTGCTAGTGCTTTTTGCACAATGTTTCATAGTTTGTTTAAATTTCTACAGTATCTGTTACATGCTGTTCTTAAAATTGCTTTAATCTATATTATTACTTTCATATGTGGATTTTATATTATTTGGCATTCATTGCACAGCGAAATGTGTCTCCTTAGTGTGCACGTGACAATAAAACTTTATTTAATTTGATTGTACATTGTACATAGTGTGACACCTGGACTGACAAACTGAAATGGAGAGCCACTGAGGCTGCGTCTTGCAGCTATGGCATGTGGTTTGCAGTCATGTGATGTGCTGGCACGTCTGTCAACTCCAGAAGATTTAAAAAAAAAAGGTTATAAACCAAAAGTGATGTGCATGATAGCTGGCTATATTAGTTGACCTGAGTCATCACAGTGCTGTAAACTACGATATAAAAAATGATCAACTATGTGAACCAGCTGCTCAATGCAGAGGAGGAGCATTTCTATGAGATATGAAGCTGTGGAATGAGTGTACAGTGGATTCTACTTTGTTTAGTCTGTTACTGCGTAGGAGTCAATGCTAGCTGGCCAGCTGTCTGATGTCTTACAAATACAAACTGCAGATGAAATAGAGAGTGGACATGTCTGTGTACAAAGTGACCGTTAAAATGCTGAAGCATGTAGTCTGGACAGTCCATGCATAGCAGGAACAGTGCACCAAATTAAACAGCTATACATCTATCAGACACAACATGAATGCCACTGACAGATGAGGTAAATAACACTGATAATTCAGCAACACACTCATCCCATCACGATGCACCACAGAACACCACAGGAAATCATGTCTAACTGTGGCCATCAAACTTTACAATTCCTCCCTGTGATGTCTGGATTATTTCCTATTGCCATATCATGCATTTATTGTATATAGTATTGTTTAACTCGGGAGCACTTATGCTACATATTGCACTTACTTGCATGGGGGGTTGTATTTTTATCTTCATATGCCCCATCTTTCATATTTATCTGTATTTATTTCTGCAATGTAAGCAATTTCCCCCTGGGATTACTAAAGTATTCTAGTGCCCCCCATAGTGTAGTGGTTTATACAGTCATCTTACAAGCGATTCCAGGTGGGGACACAAGCCCCTCTCACCATGGAGTGTTGCGTCAGGCAGGGCATCCGGTGTAAACCTCTGCCAAATTACCAGTGCAGGTTAATCTGCTGTGGCAACCCTTTGGGATGTACTCAACAGAAAGCTCAAGGTGTCAACCCAGCCCCCAAACTCCCCAAATCACAATCCACTACAGAACAAGCTCCCTCCATAAGGAACCTCCAACACACAGGATCTAAAGGGTCCACTGCCAACATCCCCATCACCAGACACCACAGGACCGACCCAGAGGTCCCATGTCCAAGCCTTTAGCGGGGGCAACCCCCAGAGCTGAAAAACGAAGCCACCACAGTAGCGCCAAAACCTGCCGTTCCTCTAAAGGCCAGATGAGGCTGGCTCTAAAATGTTAAACTGTTAAAATGTCCAACTTGCCAGCATTAAAAAACATAATTACAGTTGGGTACTATGGCACATATTTCTTAATAAACAGGTGATATAATCTAATCTTATATGATTTAATTCAGTATGTTTGATGAGTAATCATCTGTTGTGTTATCATATTTATGAGAGTTTGGGACATCTGGGAAACAGCGATGCTACAGAGACAGGATGGCTTGACAGCCTAGACTGATATGGGTTTGACTTCTATGGACATTTTCTCCTTCATAACAACTCTGTGGTGCTGATTTTAAACAACTCACCCAATGGCGATATGTACTGATTAAACTGGACATCTTTAACGTGTTTGTGTGCTTTATGGTGCCTTTTGAATAGATTATCTGACTAAAATTGTGGCTTGCTGAGAGGTTAGGCCCTTTCTGTGTGGAGTTGGCATGTCCTCCCTTTGCCTGTGTGGGTTTTCTTCAGGTACTCTTTCATCCCACAGTCAAAACACATACTTATTAGGTTAATTTGTGATTCTAAATTAGTCATAGGTGTCAATGGTTATCCGTCTTTCTGTGTTAGCCCTGTGATAGCCCTCCCTAAAAATCCACATTAACTCACAGTTTTGCTCATCTGGAGTCAAGGGGATGGAAAAGACGTGATCACCTAGAGCCACCCTAGTTGTCAGTTGGTTGTTGGCTTCGGCTCTCTGTTGCTCTCATGCAGGCCTTGCAAGGCACTTGAGTCTGCTGCCATCTGGTTGCCCCCATCTGCACCCACAATCAGCATGGGCTGATGGTTGCCCTTGTGAGAAAAAAAAACTCCCTACTGGATGATCCCAGTCCAACAACTACATAACCAACTTTCTTGTATTTATTTGTTACTCATTTTAAGTCATATTTAAAGTCAAGTGGTTCTCCTGTAAAATGACAAACTCTGGAGGAACGCTTGTTAAGAAAGGCAAAGAACAGAAAGGCACGCACACAAGAGATTCCCAGATTTATTCATGAGATAAAGCAAAAGCCATATGAACAATCTAAGAGAAACTCTAATGAAACAAATTGATTCTGAGTAAGAAAATTTATCAGGAGCTCGAGTCATCTCGCCTCATTCATTACACAATCGACCAGCTCAAATTATAGTCTGTTAGCTGTGTTGCACAGAGTAACAAGAAATAAACTTGCATGTCAGCTATTATTGTACAGTCTAAAGATATTAATGCAAAAAATGCAAATGAACTAGAGCCTTGGATGGAATGTGAACTTGTATTTATCGAGCACGTCAGAATCAGCAATCAAGCAGAAAGTTAAGTTGAGGCTAAATACACTCCCACCTGAGTTATTTATAACTCATCCTACAATGACGTTCAGTAAGGAGAGGCAGGACTTTGAGTGTGTGACACTGCAGTGTTATAACACAGACTGTCTTAGTGACAGCTGCAGTCTGGAGTGTCAAACAGAGGCAAAATCTGATATGCAGAAAACAGTCCTGTTGACTCTCTGTGTATAGACAAATAGGCTGGGTAACCAACGAAAACTGATGCAAACATTAGCAGCAATCTCATAATATTTACCAATACAATATTTATTTGAGTAGCCGGATTTGTGGCAGGATTAGTTATTCGGATGCATGGCTTAAAACAGAAATGTAAATAATCATTAGATATGGTTTATTTATGAACCAAATACTCATGAGTGTATTTACTCTTATGTGTCCAAATCAGCATTTTTCTGCTTTAAGTGGTCACGCCTCATACTGGCAGTGCTGTGTGGACAAAATTACTACAGAAGTAGATAGCTGCTGCAGAGACGTTTCAGCAGACATTGTGTTTTGTCAACTGCATTTTGCACAGTCAGCCTCAAATCTTACTCTGTTTTACTGTCTTCTCACTGTAATCCAGAGCTCCAAATCATCTCTCCACACCCAATCATGCCTCCTCCCAGTGTCTTACTGCTTTAACACCCATTTATACTTGCGTTTGTCACCCTTGCAAACAGCAACAAAACCAGGCTGAAGACATGAGCGTAGGATAGTGTCAATCTTTACCGTCATTTCAGTGACATGTCAGTACAGGACCTTTGAGATTCTCAGGTAATAAAGAGGGTCATGCTGCAACAGCTTGAAAAGATGAGAATTTGTGCAGAAAACAGGAACAAACTCAGCCACTGCTTTGCTTCTTGTTTCAACTTATTCTTTACTATGTACACTACAATGCCAGCACTGATGCTGAGATTGTTTCTGAGTGGTGACATCTATTGTTCTGCAGAAGACTGCAGCAAGTTCAGAGCACCTCTAGCACCAATATAAAGGGGTCATATCACAGGCGGCACAAACAACAATCCTTAGTGAACTGTGCGTTCTGTAACACCATGAAATAAACAGAGCAAAATAAAAAATGACATTTTCATTTTGTCATTTGATACATATCATCTTATCACACTGCCCTATTACAGCCTAGTATAAAAACACGTGTTTGGTCTCAATGGGTAGATTTCCCCTTCATAATAACTCATGTTGGGAGAATTTTTTATATCACTCATTTGCTTGGATAAAGGAGTTAGGAGCCTGGTCTCTTTGAAAACAGCTTGCTAACCCCACTCTTTCATTCACATATGGTATTTGATCTGAATATTTCTGACTCCAAAAAAACAAGAAGCTTCAAAATCAATCTAAAACCAGTGCGTGACATCATGGTGGCTATGTCCATCTTACAGTGGGTACGGAAAAACTAATAATAATAAATAATAATAATAATAAATTTGCAAAAAGGTCTGAATACTTTCCATACCCACTGTAAATACAAGCTACAGGGATTTCCTAGATTAAGAATTTATTAACACATTTATTCTAAATTCTAAAAGGTGGATTAAACATTTTCCACTGAGACTTGACTGACTTTTCTTGGTCTTCTATATTTCTATTTAAAAACAGTCATGTGTGTAACTGCTGGGCGTGTTTTGCAGATCTTGAATTGTACACGTAATGCACCTTCGGCTCCTCCCATGTGTTCTCCCCAAGGGGGATGGATTAATCTGCATCAGTAATTTGGCAGAGGTCTTTACACTGACTGCCCTTCCTGACCCAACCCTCCATAGTGAGAAGGGCTTGTGTCCTCCACATAATAATGAAGATAATTAGTATGGATGTTTGTTACCTGCAGAGTGTCTTCTTGCCCTCGTGTTTTTGAATCTCTGATGTGACGAGGTCTAGGCTCACTCCACTGCATGTCTTCACCTAAATCAGGATCAACCAGACAGGAAAAAAAAAAAATGCTAGCAATCAAAAACATCCAAATCTGCCATAGTCATGTTGTGGAATCCTTGCATGCCCCATTAAGTCATTAACCAGAGTGTCAGTGACTCATTAGCTCATCCTGCTCATGCTCTCATGATGTAATGTGTCACGGACAGAAAGAAAATGATAAGTTTTCTTGTCACTGATTGGCTGTACTGCACAAACTAATGAGAAATCAAATCTATTGAGAGGTCAAGGAGGCTCACACATAGTCACATCCAGGACAACAGCCCTAATTCTCGACCTGCCATAATCTGCTTTAGGACATTATTATGCCAAAAATAAACCTAATGATGGCATTTCTGCATAGATGGCAGAAGGGTACATGCAAAAGCTCATTTTGAGTAGGACAATCTAGAATAGGGTCTCTGGAGTCGCATGCAGCTACTTTGCACATGTCCAATAGCTCCCTGTGACTCCAAAAAAAAACCAAAAATAAAACTATGAATATTATCATGGAAATAAATTGTTTATTCTTATTTATCATTGCCTTTAGTCATTCTTTAAATTCTCCAATTGTGAAAACAAAAAAGTTGTAATATTTCAACAGCTAAAATATAGCCATGTGCATTTCCTCTGTCTAGGGCCTTACTCTCTTAATTTTACTGAACCTCAGCACTGCTTAGCATGGCTTTATACCCATAAATAGCTTGTCTTCAGTCCTCCTAGCTATGGATTTCAAAACAAAGAAAAGTCACAGAGGAGAATAGAGAATAAAATCATGGGTGCACACTCTAATGGCTTACCAGTACATTTGATCTGTGGCTGGAGATTAGTCAAATTTAACTTGGAAACTTCCCTCAAATTACTGTTTAACAGTTTTTTTAATCATTAGGCTTCTATATGTTTCAGCTAATATCAAAGTAGGCCATTTTAAATCTGATTAATCTGCACAAACACGGCTGGGACTCCAAGTGGTGGTAGAGCTTTACAGCTACTCTGTTTCAACAAAAACATGGGGTCATTTTATTGAAAAGATA
Source organism: Etroplus canarensis (assembly GCA_015106775.1). Classification (NCBI taxonomy): domain Eukaryota; kingdom Metazoa; phylum Chordata; class Actinopteri; order Cichliformes; family Cichlidae; genus Etroplus; species Etroplus canarensis. The sequence goes on from VUQH01067842.1 coordinate 12,322, forward strand.
AAATAATCAAATAGTACAGTGGAGAGTAGTAATATGTTAAAAGATTTGAACTGTTTACAGCTATTAGTAAGATAGATAATATACTTGATAAAACAGTGACATATTCTATTATAATACTCCAATAAGTTTTGAGGCTCCACACAGATGCTTTTGGTCAAAAACTGCTCAAAAATGGCTCTTTGATAGTAAAGGTTCCTGACCCCTGATCTGGACCAATACTTGGTCTTGATTCTTGTGCAAATGGAGTCCATAAAATAACAAGTATGACTTTGACCTTGAGCACAGTTTGGGTGAAGACTCATTAGGTGATCAATGCATGTAAGTTTGATTAAATTCTGACCAGTACTACAAGAGGAGTAGCGATTCTTGTGAACTGTGGACTGAAAGACGCCCTACGTGGCCTCAGCTCATCAGTCCTTCAGCTGAATGAGCTAAAAACGGGGTTACATTTACTCTGTAGTTCCTAATTAGACTAAAGTCAGAAAAAACAGTTTATTTCAATATAAATGTGGATCTTTTTGGAAATGTAATTCTCATAATGACAATTTATTTGCAAAGAGTCTGCAGAGATCTCATTACGGGAGGTATTCCCGTTCTTCAGGCTACAATTTGATGAAAAGGAATGTTGTTTATTCTGAATCATTACACACTAAACTCTCTTTATTCTTTCAGTATTTTATGACTTGAATGAAAATAAACTCCATTCATTATCCACAAAATAACATGAAAGCTTATCAAGCTTTTTTATTCATAACTCCATATTAAATGTACCTCTAACATTGTTCCAAAAATAGTGGCTGAGGAAAACAATGAATGAGACGAGAGTCCTCTGAAAAGATCAAAGACAGCCAATGATAATTTACACCCACCTTTATAGCCTCCCCCTCCTCTTCCTCTCCCTCCTCGTCCTCTCGGCCCTCCGCCGCCTGCTCTCTTCCTGCCATCTGTCCGTCTGGGCAGGGTCCCACCTCCTGTCATCAGTTCCTCAGTGGGGGCCAGCGACCAATCGCTGAGCTCGTCTTTGTGGTCTGACTCCGTCTCTGAAGCGTTGGATGCCTCAGAGTTGGTGCCTGGGGGACCAAGGGCAAAGTCAAATCTTATTTCAGCTGTCTCGGAAAGACAACACAGACTCAACCTCTGATTAATCGTTTGGTTTCATAATTAAATCAGCGCCTGGGGAGTTCTTACTGAAATATCAGGAGTCCAAACACTTACTTTGCTATGAAATGAAATCACTGTGCACAAGAAGGGAAAAAACATCAATCCATGCCAGAAAATCTCTTTTGCTTTGTCACTGTGCTTTTTACAGCTAAACCAAACCAAATCACAGGACTTCTTCTCAGACTGGTACCTAAGATGAGGACTTCAGGTAATTTAGCTTACCTTTTGAGCACAGCAATTTGAATACATTAACTTTAACATACCTGATGCAAAAGCAGTCGCTCCTCCTCTCCGCCCTCGTCCACCTCTTCCTCCACCTCCTGCATAGGGCTTCCCTCCTCCTCCGCCTCCTCCACCTCCTCTGCCCATCCCAAGCCCCATGCCGTTATCGAACACGTAGGTTTTGTCTTTCAGGTTTCGGGGCCCTGTCCCCCCTCCTCCGCCACCACCTCCTATCTGTCTCAGCTGCTCATCAATCTGCAGACGCTCCAGACGCAACTGATCCACCTCCTGTGGACATGACAAAATGAAAACATCACTGTATGATTTTATGCACACTGGTCTTACCCTGGTGATATTAGGGATGAGGCATCTAAGTGGAACAGAGAGAAATTTCTGTTATTATTTATTCCAATAGTACATGATTCTACTTGCTTATTGTAGCCAATCACTTTTTCAGATCCAGCAGCTTGCCATTTTGGTGCCAGATGAGTTATATTAACAATGAAGCATGGAACTCATCTGTCCCCTTGAATATTGCTGTGTTTACTGCAAATCGGAAATGTTTTAAAGATTTATGGGCATTTATAGCATTTATCAGACAAGACAGTGAAAAGAGTAGACAGGAAAGTGGGAGGAAAGTGATGGAAATGGCATGCAGGAAATGGTCTATGCAGGATTCAAACCTAGGACCCTGCAGAGCGGACTCTGGCCTTCAATACATGGATTGGCTACTCAACTAGGTGAGCCACGGAAGCTAATCAAAAAAATCATTCAGCTAATCAAAATCAAAATTTGAGAGGAAAATGAAATGTGATGAGGCATTTTTGTACCGAGTAAGCAAGCAGTGACCAGAAATTTGTGATACTAATCAGAAACATTTAACACCACTCAAAAAAACAGTAAAGTAACACTCAGAAAAATCAGAAAAGAATGTCAGTGACGTGGAGCTCATCCGGCTCACCATCCATCAAGCTTCACACGTTATGGTAATGTGTGAAGTACAGAAAGAAAGCGATATGGTTTTTTTTATATTGGTTGGCTGTATTGCACAAACTAATGAGAAATAAAATCCACTGGGAAGTCAAAGAGGTTCATGAACAGTCATGTCCAGGACAAATTAATCTTGTTAATCATCAAATTACAATGACTGGGTTCATGAGTATTATGACTACACAGTCAGCAGTAACTAAGACCATAAACAGCATGAAACCATGCAAACACGTCAGCATGTATTAGCACTGACTGTCACAGCACTGTCGCCATTATGATCACTATTGATGATCATAATGACAGAAAAGCCCCAACCATGCTTCCCTAATGTGGGAGTCAACCAAAGGGAACATTCCCACCATGATCATGGTCATCACCATCTAATAGGATACAAGTGATATGCAACATGTATGGCAAAGCCATATTTTAAGCTATTACAGTGATTTTAGCAGTAGGTCTGCCATTTAAAAGAGCACCGGTGAAAATCTGCCAGCATGATATGAATAGCAAACGCAGGAATAAAGACAACGAACCACTGCGAACTGACCTTTAAGCTTTCTACTCATATAAAGGGTTGTGCTGATCATGTTGGCAGACCAGGTTACTGCCTTATTGCCCGCCAGTACCCCATGCTATGCCATGACACTAGTTCTCCACCAGCCCTAACCTAGCTATAGACATTACTGTGCCATTAATAAACCTACTGACAGCATTTATGTAGAGATGGCAGGGGAGCACACAAACATTCATTATAAAAACATTATCCAGACCAATACTCTTAGGAGCAACAGTTCTTGTGAAAATGGACAAGTACCTGTAAAACTAAAAATATGACCTTAAGCACAATTTGGGTGAAGACCTATTGGGGGATCATCATTTGGAAGTTCAACTAAAATTTGAGATGTAAGTTTTACGAATTGTGGACAGCCGGACATCTTGCCATGGCATTAGCGCATAGGTCCTTCGGCTGGATGACTTAAAGCTCCAATCTCTGCAGCACGAGTCAGTCTAGAGAAGAGGCAAAAGCACTTGGACCAAACTAGCTTGAAAGACAAGGGCAACTAAGAGAACTGGTGAAGAAATGTTCAGACCAAACTTAAATCTGATTTGTCTTACGTGACTGCACTTTTGTTAACTTATAAATTAAAAACTATTCCTGTTGTAATTTTTTTAAAAGTATCTTTACTTTAAATGCCCAAAATTTTTGCACAACACTATATATTTTGGCTCCTAAGCAAGAATTGAACAAAAACTTTGAAAAGCTAGGACCAGATGACATCCCACGAGAACACAAACCTTAAGGTAGTTGAGGTGATAGTCCAGTAGTACCCTTGCATTGGAAATGCTTTCCTTGGTTCCCACGAACACAAATGGCACCATTCCCTGTGACAGAGGTTTGGACCATGAGAGCTTGAATTCTCTTATTAAATTAGCATCATTAACAATACATCCATTGATGATTTTTACTGCAACAACATGAGACAAGCTTCCTTCCTCACTGACCTCGTCAGCTGCTGCGGCCGCTGCTGCCGAGGGTTTTTTGTCATTCTCAGGCTCAATACGAACCCGAACAACACCAGACTTATCAACCACCTCCTGGATCAGCTTGCCGTTCTTGCCAATCACCTTCCCTGCAGAAGCAAAAACATCATCAATCACAGCCTGGCAGGACTTTAAATCGGATTAATCCTCAAATAAGATAAAGTTACCGCATTGATCATCTCATTTTCTCAGTTGAGTGACTTTCTCACCTACTAAGTTCCGGGGAACTTTGATGACATCTTCGGAGAACTCCAGGAAACTCCTGGCCATACGAACCGCATCCTGGTCCTTGATTGAAAAAGAAGACAGGCATATTGGAACTTATGTCCCTTTTTTACCCTGTGTCAGTGTAGTACACTTTTCAGTACTGAGGCAAGTTGGGTCAGTGTATATTAGCAAAGTCCTCCTACCTCTCCATATATGTGGAAGGTGCATGTCTCTTCATCCAGGTCTATGTTTGTGACACCAGGAACTTTACGTGCTTGCTGAATGTTGGCCCCATGAGTTCCGATGGCCAGACCCATTAAATCATCCCGAACAGCAAACTGTTCATGAAACCGTGACGCCAGCTGTCTGGAACTCTGTAGAGACACACACATCGTGGGAAAAAACAGCACACAATGTCAGTGGCGTAGTAGCTCATCTATGATGTCTCAAATTCACAGGTTATTGTAATGTGTAAAGTACAGAAAGAAAGTGATAAGTTTCTTGTCTTTGGTTAATGACACTGCACAAACTTTTGAAAATTGCAACCCATTAAGAAGTCAAGAAGGCTCATAAAAAGTCATATACAGAACAACTGCCCCAGTTCTTGACTGGCCCTAACTAAGTTTAAGACATTGTTATGCCAGAAGAGGAAGGAGAAGAAGAAAAAGACAACATACTTTACTAATCCCTTAATAGAGAAATTACAACACACTCTTTTTATGTAGGTATATATACGCGCGCGCACACACACACACACACACATTTAACATGCAGTTGAGTGATACACATGCACACAAAAAGAGACGAGACAGAACAAGACAGCCCGTTATAGGCACCAAGGAGCATAGTGGGGGTTTGGTGCCTTGCTCAAGGACACCTCAGCGGTGCTCTGAGGGGGGGTGATCCAACTCAATTCCAGGCCTCCAGTACACCTCCATCTGTAAGTTCATGGTTAATAACACATTTTGGCCTCCAACCGCCACAGGCAAATACTGAACCAGTGTCACATCAGAGTGAGCCACTGGAACCCCCAAAAAGCAATAAGCACACCTAACAAGGGGTGGCCATGGTGCAGAGGTAGAGCGTTCGACCTCTGATCGGTTGATCGCAGGTTCGATTCCCGCTCTACCAGCCCATGTGTCGATGTGTGCTTGGGCAAGACACCTAATCCCACGTTGTTCCCGATGGCTTGGTTAGCACCGGTGCATGGCAGCTCTGCCGCCATCGGTGTATGAATGTGTGTGTGAATGGGTGAGTGAGTGTGACTGTAAAGCGCTTTGGGCCTTAAAAAAATAAGGTAGATAAAAGCGCTATATAAGTAGACACCATTTACCAACTATGACATTTATGTATAGATGGCAGAGGGGTACACACAAACACTCATTTTGTTAAAAAAATCCAGACCAATATTCTTAGAAGTAGTGATTGTTGTGAAAATTGAAAAGTGTCCATGAAACAGCAAATGTGAGCTTGACCTTGAGAAGAATTTGAGTGAAGATCCACCAGATGATCATCGTGTGCAAGTTTCAATAACACGTGAGTAATACTCTAGGAAAAGGAGTGATTCTTGTGAACTGTGGCGCAAAGCGGACGTAAGCGTTTGTTGAAGATAGCCCTTTAAAATCTCTGCTCTTCAAAGCTTCAATGATCCACTTATTCACAAACAAGCTGGAGTTGTATGTAACCCACCTCCAGTTGTCTGCTGGCCTCTTCGTTCCTCAGCATAAGAGACAGCTTGGTGCGGAGGCTCCTGAAGTGCATGTCGCTCATCATATTGGCCCGCTTTGTTGTGACCTCATTCACCGACTGCGAGAACAATGAAACATTACACTCACTATGGATTTCTACAGTTATGCGTCACGCGATGATGTTTTAAGCCACTAATGGGTGCTGCTTCAACTTCAAAGTTACTGCATATAAGGGTGAGTAGAAAATAAGATGACGTGTGTGCAGTGGAGTAAAAGGTATTTTTGGTTGAAAAGAAAGTTTGACGAACCAAAATGACCAGCTGCTTTTTCTCTGAGTCGTATGTGACATTGAACGCTCCTATAGCCTTTTTGAAGTCTTTGTGTGCTGATTCCTTGGAGCACCTGGAAACACAGAGTATATACAGTTAATTACAGTGGAAATTAGTTTGTGTTAATTTAACCTAAACTTTTGTATGTGTTCATTTACACATTTACATAGTGTTTTGAGACTACAATGAAAAAACATGCGTATGTGTAGCCTGACCATAGCTCTTGCTTACAGGCTCATATAGAAGCTGGAAGTTAGTAAAACGTGCCCAAAATGTGCTGAGTTTCCTCACCAACTCTGATTTGTATTGCATGTATATGTCAAAGTCAAACTTACATCTGCCGTAGATCCTCAGGTACATCCAGTCTGATCTTTATGAAGGTGTTTTTGGTGGCTGGTTTATTCGGGTTGACCGGCCGTAACCGCTCCAGCGTCACTATCTCGTTTAACGTAGCTTCACACGCAGCGTACTCTATTACATAAAACTGGAAACACAGGCAGATCTAGTATGAGTGACCCAAAAGCAAAAGGTCCGGCGACCGAGTTGGAAAAGAATTTTAAATAAATAATACTTAACAAATAAAGGAGTTTTCTGAGAACCAAGTGGGTATAACGGTGGTAAGAAAACAGAAGGAGAAACACAGGAAGAGAGCCACAAGAAGAAAAGTAGGAGAAAGTGTATAAAAAGTCCAGAAGAAATGGAAACAGAAAAAAGAGAACATCTGAAGTGAAACATGCAGGACAACAGCCTGAATTCAATCTATCAATCACACATTCAGTTAATATGTTGTTCAGGATTATAAAACTCCTTCAATCACACATCAATATCCATCACCAGAGAAATGAAGGTACACTTAGGCTGATTATCTGTACTGAGATGGCTAAAAAGGTTTTTTATGAGTATTTTATATATTTATGGGCGGTGTAAAGCATGCTCAGTAAACGTGGTTATTTTTAGCATTAATGAAGAAAGTACTGACATAAAAACATCCAGATGCAGCAAGCGCCATACCTGTGTTTCAGGCAAATTTAAAACAGTGGTGTTGCGAAGCTGTTTGGCAAGGTTTGATCTGAGTGATAACTAAAGCCAAGCCTTATGCTGTACACTGATAATGCTACTGAGCCTTAAAAACGAAATTGAGTGGGTCTTACCTCCCCTTTGACCATGCGAACCTTGGCCAGCCACCATCCACATGGCTCTTTGTCGTTAGCCCTGGAATACACCTGACAGACACACATGCACTGTTTATTTCAGCAAAGGTTCACATCATTACACAGAGGTGATATGAGTCAGCACCTCTGGAACAAAAACACAAGGACACACTGAAATGAGTATTTGAAACGTCATTAAAAATAAGTCAAACTAATTTACCAAAGGTAAAATACATAACAGAAAACTGTTTAAACAGTCTTTGCCTGCTACGATGGGCATTCCCTTCACACTCAAAGTTTAATTCTAGTCATTCTGCAGGCTCAGTATTCACCAAAACTTAACCCCCAATTCAGCTATACCCACTCTGCTTACCAAATCAGCCACGTCTTATTTGTGTATATTGAACCAGACTAAACCAGACCAACCTCAACCTCGTCGCTCTCATTGATCTCCTTGCAGAACCCCGTTGGAGGAGGAAAGCGCACATCCTGGAACGGGATTTGACGCTCTGGCTGCCAGCTGGGACAGAGGGACACAAACATACAAAAAAAAAAAAAAAAAAAAAAAAAAAAAAAAAAAAAAGAGTTAATTTTATCATCAGCCAGAAATTTAGCATAAACAGTATGTTTACATTGTACATTACTCACTTGTTTTCAAATGTTACAGTGACGGATCCTTCGTGAACATCCTTTACAAAGGCCTGCAAGAAGCACAGAAGAAAATTAACATTAGACATACCTTTCAAATACTCAGTATAAAAAGTCAAGTCAACACACTGGCATCACTGAGTTCTGCTGCTCAAGCTTGAACTAATCTCAATGCACCGAGCACGAAACAACCTAAATAGTTTCCTTTTTCGGAGTTTGAGCCTGAGTAAGGTTTGGCTCACTCTCTCCCTCTGGTTCTACACACAGTCTGCATCCATGTGTGTCAAATAGTGCAAGTAGGACATGCAGTGCCTGGAAGGAAAAGAGAGAGATTGAGAGCTTCGCCTATGGGTTGCATTAGCCTGGCAAGCTAACAGTCAGTGGTGGATGAAATAAAGCAAAAAAAAAGAGAGCTTCTCTAAACCCCCAGTTAAAAAAAAAAGCTTCTTTTTTTTTAAAAAAACTTTTCTAACAGGACCACATCGACTAGCAATCATGCTTAAACTGTGACTTTTCATTTAAGTCAAGAAGCAAAAAGTTCAGAGTTTAGTGAGCGCATTCATCAACAGCTTGAAAATGAGAGTAATGCAGACAGTTTATTACCAGATACTGTGGTTTAACACACTGCTGTTGTGGTTACAGTAAGTAGTGGCCCCTGTAGCACAGTGGTTTGCGCATTTGCCTTATAAGCAGAAGGTCCCTGGTTTGATTCCAGGTGGGAGTACAAGCCCCTCTCACCATGGAGGGTTGCATGAGGAAGGGCATCCAGTGTAAAACCTTTGCCAAATGACCAATGCGGATTAATCTGCTGTGGCAACCCCTTGGTGGGGAATACACTGGAGCAGCCGAAGGTACATTTTTAGAATAGAATAGAACTTTATTGATCTCACAGTGGAGAAATTCACTAGTTACAACCGCCTAAAGTAACACACAGTGAGGTGCAAGAAGTTCACACTTTAGTATAAATAATGTATCTTATGTACAGGGAATAAGCATCTTATATACAGGGATAAGCCTCTTATGTACAGGGAAGTTATGGGTAGTGTAGATATGTAATAGATAACAGATAAGTAATAGACAACAGACATGTAATACCACTGTTACAGAGCAGAGTTAAACAGTCTGACAGCAGTGGGGATGAAGGACCTGCGGTAGCGCTCCTTTTTGCACTGGGGGAGCCTCAGT
>VUQH01067844.1:0-32066 GCA_015106775.1 Etroplus canarensis
CAGCTACATAGCAGGTATGCTCGTCCTGCTTATAATCCTTCTCGATGCCTTAAGGCTTCAAGCACTTCCCTCCTATTCATTGGAAAAATCAGTTCTTAAATTTAAATTTGACTGGGCGTTTCCTCTCAGAGCACCAGATTGGCTTCGGAATAAGTTGCCAGAGGAAATAAGGCTTACTAAATCTGTGACTTCTTTCAAATCAATTATAAATACACATTTTTATAAACCTACTTTTTATGTGATGTCTTTTTCTCTTCTTGTTTGCCTCCTGTTGTTTTGTAATTTTTTAAACTTCTGTTTAACTTTATTCTGTTACTTATCTGACCATGTCAGACTGTCTGTTTGAATTTAGTATTCTACTTTTACTTCTCTGTCACAGCACTTTGTAAAAATTATTCTTAAAAGGTGCTATACAAATAAAGTCATTGTTTCTTTAACCGCATTTTTCTTCATCTTGGATGAGATATTACAATGAGCTGGTTTATAAGGCCCACCAGACTTTCATGTGTTTTTTTTTTGATTTTGGCAAAAAGGCTCATCATTTCTAAACTCTAATTACAACAGGCATGACCCCTGCCAAAATGATGGGCTCCGCTCCACTCACCATGCATTTCAAGCCGGTTCAAACAACCAGTTGCAAATGACATCTGACCCAAATTAATCTTTTCGGAGTGGAGATAGTATGAGTGTTTTAAGCGTGTTGTTCCAAGGGTAGGATCCAACTGGATGATAGACTCACAATTAAACTGGACCTTTAAATTGTAGAGAAAGAAAATGGTTTAAATGCATCTCTGATTTTTCCACAGGTTTGAGTTTTAACATCTTTATCTACAGCTGCCAAACATTTTCTCGCATATATCCGCTGTGCAAAGTCCAGAAATGTTTGACAGAAATGTGTTTGAAACTTGTGTTTTATTCCCTTCTCTGACCCCTGCCACAAAGGTGGGCTCCTCTCCACTTCAAGAGGGTTAACTATTTGTAAACCCATATTAGTCTTTTTTAGAATGGAGACAATGTGACTATCTTTACTGTTATCCCACACCTGGGATGAGACGAGATGATAAAATGATAGAAAAACTGGACCTGTAAATTCAGGAGGACAACTGGCTTTAAAGCTGTTGACTTTTTATGTAACGCTGTTAACAAGCAGGTTTAATAGTTGAGTTCACTGAAACTTAAAATTATGGAAAAGGCCTACTAGATTATCCACAGGTCTGGAGTCAGCAGTTTTGCCTGTTTGTTTTATCATCTTTTTGTGCAGATGCCAAACATTTTCTCACATATGGTCATGACGTAAAGTTGAGAAATGTTCAATTTTGACATTAAGAAACTTCTCTGTCCCCTCTCACAATGATGGGCTTCACTCCATCCATTATATACTTCAGGCGGGTTAAAGCAAATTATTTGTAAACTACTGTTTTTGGAGTCCCAGCGTTACTGATGTATTGCTTATTAGGAATGATAGTTAAATTGGGCTTGAAAAGAACTGACTTCAAGATGTGTGGTTTTCTTATATAGCTAGATTGGATTGATAGCTTGGTTTTGTTTGGGTTGGATTGGAGAATATCACTCATGTCTTACGGATTTTATTTCTTAAAAATCACCAGTTAAGTTCAGTGGCCTGACAATAACAACATCACTAACAGAGTTCGTTCTTTCTTGTCACTCCCTTTTTGGGCCTCTTCGTTCTCGATGGCAGACTCGTAAACAGGGGGCTGTGCTGGGTCTTGGTCGGGCAGGTTTTATGACCACAGCTCTGTCATTGCTATGAACCATCCTCCCCCGGGGGCCACCTTTCTCCCTCCCCATGCCAGCTGTTTCCCTCAGGAGCCCACAGTGCTCCCAGCACTTTAGCGAAAGGCTCTCCTGGTTTGTTCATGTCAGTAAAAGCAGATTCAGGGGGGACAATACTGCCATGCCGCCATGTTGCATTCTCAAAAAATTACAGAGCAGTAGGTAGTAGCTCTGGCTCCAGGCCGACGGGAAATAAATCAGCTGGACCTTTAACGAAGGACCTTTCATTTGGGCATTCCAAACTAATGGCTTTATGATTTCATTGAGACAAGAAAGCATATCTGAGTTGCTTTGGTGCAACCTTTGAGAAGGAAGTGCAATCCTCTTGGTTTGGCTGTAGTGACTCCCACCCAGCAAAATCTTGGCGAAAAGACAGTGGAAAGATGTTTAAGACGTCTTAAAGACATTGAGCTTGGGTTAGAAAGGAAAGGTGTAAAACAGCCATCTTTGGTTATACTTTATCACTTTTGATGTACATCTCTGAATATAGATTTATATTTGCATTTATAAATCCAATTTTAACCCATCTATCATTGGTAAAGAATCCATCCAAAAAGTCCTAGATCTAATTCTGGATCACGATGGGCTCCACCTTTGGCAAAATAGTCATGCAAGTCCTCTGTAATTTTTGCATTGTACTGCAAACAGACTAAAACAATCACAAGACTTCCTTGATGGAGGTAAAAAGTACAGAAATGAGAGCTCACATAAATGTAAAGGAAAGAGAAAAAAGCTGGATCACACTGTGACTTCTACCAGGATTCTGGAGCAGATAACAAGCCTAACCCACCTGGCAAGAAGACAGCTTTGCCACATGTCTAATACTGAGCTTTGGTTGAGAAGTGAAAGGTGATAAGCCGTCCTTTTAGGTCGTCAAACAGATGTCTAGAAACAGATATTCCTGCAAGTCTAAATTTGGGTGAAAATTTTGAAATGTGTTATAAGACCAACAGGTTCTAACCAAGAACCCCGTAGCTATGAGGTAGCACAGTCAAGGATGCCGCAACCCCATGACCAGACGTCGCCAAATAAATCACTAGGCAAAATTTTTTGAGGTGGAAATGTTTGGAATAAAATGTACATACTAAAAATGTTATTTTATTTGTGAAAATATGGTTAAGTGTGATCCAAACAGCTAATAAACTTTTGCTTTTGAAACAAATTCAACCCGAATTTAGCCTCAGTGACTGTGTGTGACTACACTTCTAATCAACAGTCAAACATGAATTCATGGTTAGGTGAAATTCGAGTCTTTATTACAGCCTGAAAAGACAACTCTTCAACCTAATTGGGATGTAAAATGACGTCTTTTTAAATCAACTGGCCAACTAAAAAAATAATGTTTGTCTGCTTCTTGGAGTGACTAAGGGCATACTTCGCTGTCAGTCTGCCCAACACCACCGGCATATGCAAGCTCCACCTGCCGCTAATGGAGCTACACATCAGATATCTTCTACTCAAGCTTGACCTCTTGTTTCCTGACAAGCCTTCAGATACAATATCACACCAAGTGATCTCCAGACTGAGATACCGGCCTCTAAAGCTTCACACTACTTTATTGTTTCCTGCTGTAAAGATAATTGCAGATGTTCGCGGTTGGGGTGGGTTAGGTAGTGGTAGTCAACAAGGTTGTTTTGGGCCCAGGACAAGTCTCGCAGGCTGGTAGCTTCTTGCCAAATCTTTCACAGATTTGTCCACCTTTAACAAGCTTTGTGTCATTTGTAAATCTGAGCCCGTCACGCTGACGCTCTTGCGGCTTACATTCCTGGAGCGTGTTGGGGACAGGATGCTATTTTGGTGCGCGTGCCCGTGATTATACACATAAAGTAATTGTTCTCATGTTGTCGTTGACTCACATTCTCATGCTCATGAATGCCGTCAGGCTGCAACTGTTGATGTTTTCTGCCTCCGGTGTGTAAGGGGCAGGGCGTTTTACAGGTCTCGCCTGGAGGGCTGTTGTTGTAAATCATGTGTGATTCATAAAAAACTGGTTCGCCTGTCTGCCAGGTTTCATCTCCACAGACCTCAGAGACGTACAAATAGACTTTGGCCTGCAGCCATACCTCCCTGGAACTTCTTCCTTTACCAAACTGCTCTCCTGTCAACACTCCCCTTCGCGCTTGTCCCTCCCCCCATCTAACCATCATTATCCTCCCCCAGCCACAGCCTCTGTGCAGGCCGATGATGTTGTTTTCTTTGCGCTTGTCTTTGACCGTCCTCCATGGGAAGTACCTGGCAGCGGATGCACGTAGCAGGCCTCTGTCTGGACACGTCCGTCTCTCCCTCTCTTCTGTCTCCACGGCCATGCAGCGTGAGAACTGCAGTATCCATGGCAATGAAGGAGGTGTGCTTAGGGTTGGTTATTTAAATGTTGTAGACAGGCAGATTTAAGCCTAAATGTCAGCTCCTCTGAGGTTCAGAGACACACACGTACAAAATAACACACAGAAAAATAATTTTTTCCACCAACTCATAAAGGTCAAAGCAACGTTACAGAACAAATTATTCATGCTTTATTTCCTATTTTAACATATTATTTAGTTGCTTGTATTGCTCAGTTTCAGATTAAGTCTCTGGTCAAATTCAAACACTCTTCTTACATCACCTCAGCTTTGGCCTGCCGGCACTGGCTACTAATTTCTTTTTCAGTCCATTTTAAAATTCTGCTCTTGACTTACAAGAATTTCCTTATTCAGGTGCCTGAATTCATTAGTGAACTCTTCATTCCTTACCATCCTCTTTGTTCTGCTGGATTCCCATCAGCCACCAGACATCCATGGACCTTTCTGCTAGGCTAAAATTGGTTGGCTTGTCTCGGCCATTAAAAAGACGACCTTTTATGTCTAAATGCGGCTGAAAAGAAAAAAAAGAAGACATCTCTTCAGAAAAAAAAAAACAATTTACTCAAAAGAAAAAGTTTAGCAGATGTCTCCATCACACCTAGCTAATGTTTCAGCATGATAGCCACTCCAGGTACACAGACTAGTACTACTGGAGGGCAGTTATTCCATATATGCCACTTCACAGTAAGCAGGGTTTGGGTTCTGATTTGTAAAGGTGGTTTTGCAGAAGTGACATGTAGGAAGAGAGCCATCTAAACAATCTAAAGTCTAATGAAATTTATTTATGACTAATTTAACAGTACGCCTGACTCGCATCATGTCACGAAACTTATCTGGGACATCAATATATTGAGGTCCTGCAGTACTAGGGTTAACACCTTTGATCAAAGGTACCCTAATCAAGCTGGAGATGCTAATAATTGCACATTAATTTAAAAAAGAACTGTTATCAAAATGCTGAGGAACAGTGAGGAAGTATCCTTGCTTGGGTTAGTCCCACATCAACATAAGGTGATATTTCCAGAGAATACAGGGTGTTACTTTTGAGGTAAACATCCTTTCAAACTGTGGGTTTTGCACTAAACAGCCACTGATAAGTATTCATAAATGTTTAATTTTTGTGTAGCATAAGGTTTTGTCCATGTATGAAACTATATTTGGTTGTATGTTAAACAGAAGTGCGGGAAATGGTTGTTCAGAGTTTTGGTTTAGAGTCATCTGGAAGCGACACATTTCCACTGATCTTATTTTTTGCGGTGTACTTTGAGTGCTTATAGATTCTGTGCAACTTACTCAGTCATATCTCACGAATATCACTGACTGATGCCCTGCTGTAAAGTTACAGCAGCACACACTGTGTGTTACATTATCACTGGAATTCACATCCATTCAGTTGGTGATGCAGAAAATGTGTAAATGTTTCCATGTTTGGCCCTAATCTGCAACTAAGTCTCTTTTACACTAAATGCAGCTGCTTAAATTCAGCTAAGAGAATTGATCAGTTACATCTGTCAGCTATTTATCACCGACAATATTAAGCCAACAAAATAAGTTTCACTTTGATCTGGCGACAAAAGTGATTGCCACATCTCTTTTATTAAGCTGCGGGAGACTGTCGGAACTAGATGACTAACTGACTAACCTGTGGTATTTAAATGTATTACATTTAATGTTTCAGATCTCTTATATGCAGCTGTAGAAATAGACAGCAGCACCAAGCGCACGCTGACCTGTAAAACAAACATTTTAACTTGAATGCATATACTTATTTTACCACACAGTGTTACATATTATATTTTAATTTCCTTTATGATTGCTGCCACCTGTTCATCTGATAATGTGTCTGATTGGAGTAGACGGTGCTCCCTTGATCCATTTTGTGTGGAAGAAGTGTCAAATGACACATAAAAGGCCTCCTTTTATGTGCGTGCACACAGATCCTACGACAGAAAGCCTGGGTTGGCAAAGAAAGTTGATAACCACCTTAGTGATGCCTGCTATCGCTGACTGAGGTTTTAGGTTTTGTCAAGCCAGCTAACACAAAGAAAGCTCGACTATGTTGAATTTGCTTTGCAGTATACAACTCTGGTGGTGAGCAAGTGTTTGCTGTTCTGGCAACTCAACCCTGGAATTGTCTTTTGCTTATGCTGTATAGTTTTAAATTCTGTCTTAAATCAGATCAGGTGGCTGTGGCTCAAGAGGTATCAGGTTGTCTACCAACTGGAAGGTCAGTGGTTTGTTCCTCAGTTCCTCTAGTCCACATGCCAAAGTCTTCTTGGGCAAAATATTGAACCCCAAATTGCTCCTGATTCATCTCTGTGTGTAACAGGTAAAAAGCACTTAAGGCATAGAATAAACTGCCAAATGAACGAATGAAAAATGTGGGTTGTAGCAAAAAAGTGCGTTGAGTATTAATTAAGAGTAAAAAAAAAAGCGGTATAAAAGTACCATTGCATTTATAGACTTCATGCCTGACAACTAGTCTTCCTTTTTTATTTTTCTAAGTGTTTTTTGTAAATATCTAAATTTTGTGCTTGGTACACAGTGTAGTGATTTATGTATTCACCTTAAAAGCAAAAGTTCCCTGGTTCAATTCCAAGTGGGGATATAAGCCTACACAGACACAAAACACCCGAAAATAAGAAACTTTTAAGAAAAAAATTAACTGAGTGACAAAGGGATGATTTTAATGGCTAACGGTTTGTTTGTGTGATGGATTTTTATCTATATTCGGTGAGGTCTCACTATTTTCGAGAGGAGAAAAGGTCAGGCTTGGTGAAGCCTGCTGGAGCATGATGACCTGTTTCTGTCTATTTGACACTGTTTGTTTTGCCTTTTTGAAGGGTATCAAGGACACCGTAGCTGCTTATTGATAGTACATTCCTTTAGCCTTACGGAAACTTTCTGTGGACAGAAACATTTCTGAACTATGAACTATCAAGTAGTCCATAATAAATGTGTCTGTGTTTAATACTTTTTGTCTGTGTCAGTACTTCCATGACAGTCTGTTCTTTCTCTCTTTCTTTCTGCAGGTTTTTAATGCGTCACCATCCTACCATGTGGTAATCTGCCTAGTGTAACCCAAAAGACACTGAACAATACTTTGAGCAGGTGACCTCATCCACAGATTTGCACCTGCACGAGCTGCTCACATGGCCCACCCCTACGAGCCCTGGTTACGGACAGCACCACCTAGTGGCAGCTCAGAAGACATGAACATCCCTTCCTGGTGGGACCTTCACAGAGATGTGCAGCCAGGCAGCTGGATAGACCTACAGACCGGTCAAGGCGTTGGCTTGCCTTCGGTGAGTCCAGGGAGCTCCATGGGATTGCAGCCTTCTTTGGGGCCCTATGGCTCTGACCCGCAGCTGTGCACCCTTCCTCCAGCTCAGCATGCTCCAGCCTCGCACTCATCCCACCTTTTCCCCCAGGACGGCTTCAAGATGGAGCCATTGGCCCCGGAAATGCTGCAGCAAGAAACCTTCTCGATGGAGGAACCTCAGGAGACCTCTGTGTCTGCTCGCCCCAAACCTCAGCGCCGCTCATCTTCCAGAGGCGGCGGCCAGGCCGTGTGCCGCTGCCCTAATTGTGTCCACGCTGAGCAGATGGGCCAGAGCACCGACGACAGCAGGAGGAAGCACATGCACAACTGCCACATCCCCGGCTGCGGCAAAGCCTACGCCAAGACCTCCCACCTGAAAGCTCACCTTCGGTGGCACAGCGGGGACCGGCCATTCGTCTGCAACTGGCTCTTCTGCGGCAAGAGATTCACACGCTCTGATGAACTGCAGCGCCACCTACAGACACACACCGGTGCCAAGAAGTTCAGCTGTGCACTATGCCCCAGGGTGTTCATGCGCAATGACCACCTGGCCAAGCACATGCGCACACACGAGTCCCCACCAGGACAAGGGGAGGAGAGGGCAAACGGGGACGGGAGGGGAGATAAGGCCTTTGACGCGTCTACACCTCCGCAGTCATCCTCAAACGTGTCTGACAGCACAGATCCTCCTCTGAAGCTGAAGTGTGAGACAGACCCCTCTGTTTCCAATGTGGCAGGGCAGTCAGGCTAATTTCAGCTCTTTCAGTTAAAGGTTTGCCATCTCTATCACAGAGGTGTCATAGTTTCACAATAGATTAGTGAGTAGAAGGAAGGTCCAAACACTCTTTTACCAATGAAAACTGGATGGAACAAAAAAAAAGTGTGGTCCTATGAATTGATCGCAACTGTGATGTTACAGCACACTGAAAAGCAGGAATTACTCTGATCCTGTTCATAAACCTTTCCTCTGTGACTACTAAAGGTGAAAGGTGGTGGAGTAGGCGATGGTGCTGAAGCTGCAGCTTGTTGCCGGACCTCAATTGCTGCTAGAGCTACAGCCACTGGTAGACCAAGAGACTGGGATGAGTTCATCAGAAAGTGGCTTGTTGGCTTGTTTACAGTGAAATCACAAATTCAAGTGTGTAACTGGCAGAGAAGAAAGCTGAATTTACCCATTTCAAGGAAAGCAGAGAGTAATATTGATATTTTCTTTATGTTTAAGACTGTTACTGTGTGTGGGTGGGTGGGTGTGTGTGTGTGTGTGTGTGGGGCATACTGTGCTGGAAGATGATGTTGGTTAGAAGCCATCTTGATGGGTGAAAGTACATAACACAAAACAGTTTGTAAAATGGTCCAAAAGCCAAAGAAAATACAACTATAATATTGTGCTATGGCCAAAATGGCATTGAATATAATATAATATAATATAATATAATATAATATAATATAATATAATGGCTAGAAATGACCAAAAATGGTGTGTTTGTGTCACCACTGTAATTCAGTGCCACTTATTAAAGACAATAAACACACAATGGGAGAATGTGAACAGGTGGGAGCACCACAAAGCAAAAAATCTACTACAGTGAAGAGGAGAAAATCAAGCGCTGAGGACGGAGGCTCAGCGGAGAATGGACAGGAAATAAAGTCTGGTGAAATGAAGCCGGGTTTCTGTCGGGAGACATCGATGAAGCGACCACATCTGGCAACAAGATAAATGCAACACCGCTATCCATTCTGTCAACAACAACAGGATGCTACTGGCTTTAAATGAAACCTCTTACACGGGGAAACACTTCGTGAGGTAGTTCAGCGTCTGCCATTTAGGGGTAAGGGTAGGATTTTCATGGATTTTTCACCTTTTTGGCATGCACAAATGAAAAAGCTCATTGAGCAATTTGCCCTGTGGGATTAATAAAGTATTCCAATTCTGATTCTGATAAGAGAAGAATTTCATTTGCAAAGTCTTCAGATTTCAGAAAACTTGTTCTTTTTAGCATCTGGCTAAAATGCAGTGAAACCCCAGCCCTTCCCTCGAGTGGATCGCTGGTGATAGATGTTAAGAGGCTTTTCAAAGGCCTATGCAGTGCAGAGATTTAAAGGTGCATTGAAACATAGTCATGTGAAAAAGAATGTTTTCACAAGACTCTGTGCAGTCCTGTGGAAAAACTAAGTACACCCCATTATTCAGTAGCTTGTAGAACCACCTTTAGTAGCAATAAATTGATGTAATCTTTTTCTGTATGACTTTCTGTATCAACGTCTCTCATAGCTGACCCACTCTTCTTTACAATGTTGCTTCAGTTCATTGAGGCTTGCAGGGATTTTTCATATATAACTCTCTTAAGCTCCTGTCTCAGCATTTCAATCAAGTTGAGGTCTGGACTTTGACTGGGCCATTGCAACACCTTGATTCTTTTCTTTTTCAGCCATTATGTTGCAGATTTGCTGCTGTGCTCAGGATCATTGTCCTGTTGCATACCCAGTTTTGGCCAAGCTTTAGTTGTCAGACAGATGGCTTCACGTTTGACTTGAGAACACTTTGGTATACAGAGGAGTTCATGGTTGACTCAGTGACTGCTAGGTGCCCAGATCCTGTGGCTGCAAAACAAGCCCAAATCATCATCCTTCCACCACTGTGCTTGACAGTTGGTATGAGGTACTTCTGCTGTGGTTTTCTGTGCGTTATGGCCAAATATCTCCACTTTGGTCCTGCTTATCCACAGGACATTGTTCCAGAGAATGCTATAATAATTTTGGTTCAGATGCAGCTTTGCAAACCCACCATGTTGTTTTTAGAGAGAAGAGGCTTTCTCCTGGCAACCCTTCCTAACAAGCCATACTTGTCTTTTTTTAACTGAACTCTCATGAACTTTAACATTTGACATGCTAACTGAGGCCTATAGCGTCTGAGATGTAGCTCCTGGGTTTTTTTGCAGTTTCTCTGAGCATTGCACAGAATTTGCCAGACAGGCACTGTGTTAACATACATCTGAATGCTCCAGACCAGCAAACTAACAAAAGTTCTGCTTTGATAGAAGTAGTCACACTGACTGATGATCAATTATTCAAGGTTATTTGATTACCATCACCTGCCTGCTACATACCCTCTTAATTCCTATGGAAGCAATAAAGGTGTCCTTAGTTTTTAACAGGTCTGCATAGAGGCCTGTGAAAACTTTATTTTTCTCATGATTGTATGTGGATCGATCAAATGTGTAATGTGAAAGAGGTTACTTTTAGAGATGAGTTACCATTCATTCATCTCATCTATATTTTTTAGTGTCTTTTAGCTCATTGTTTTAACTTACCTGCTCTCAGCTCTACTGTTTCTTTCAGTGACTGTAAAACTTGATATCTTCCTAATAATTTGTCAAGCACTAGAACAGATCCAAAAAGAAGAGTCAATATTAAACTTAGAATATTCAGGGGACCAAAATATCATTCTAAATGTACCTGAGTGAGTATAGTTGGATAAAGGCTGAAGTACAAGTTTATATGTCAGTGTTCATATTTATAGGTTGTTCTGCAGCCCCCAAGTGGCCAAACTTAAAATAATACTCCTAGGTCTAAATAAAGAATGATTAAAAAAAAAACATAACTGATGGATATAGCCACGGTGACATCACCCACAGTTTTGGATGCCACATTTTGAAACTTCAATGTTAAGTTTGGTCACTGCTATGTTGGAGTCAGAAGTTACCTTATATGGATCAAAGGGTGGAGTTCTAAGTTATCAGCTAATGTTAGCAAGCTTCGGCTAATGTTAGCAAGCTTGGTTAGCAATCTGCATCCATAAACTGTGCAGGTGCCATGTACAGACACACATGTATCAGTTAATTAGCACTAAGTAAAAGTCTGATAAATTACTAGACATTCACTCACCAAAACTCAACTACAAACCACACAGCAGAGCTTAATATTAGTTAATATTATTTAATTAATACCACTGAAAATGCTCCAAAAAGCACCAACAACACAGAGAAGAGGTCCTCTTTAATGACTCGTAGTGTATGAGGCCTACCAAACGCTACGACTGCTTGTATTAATCAACTTAATTATCCAGGTAGATGAGTTTTAAAAAATTCACCCAAGTCAGAGTTGTTATGACGGGGGAACTATCTATTTTGGCCAAAATCATTTTTTTGTAACAGGCTGTAAATATGCTTTTTAATGCTGTAAAGTTGACATTTTAACATTGCAGTCTATGGGGATTGACTCCCTTTTGGCGACAGCCTCAAGTGGCCATTAGAGGAGTTGCAGTTTTTTTTTTTCACTTCCACTTTGGCTTCATTTTTCAGCTCCAGAGGTTGACACCTGTGCTTGTTTACAATAAACCGCACCGAGTTGGCGTAATCTTCGTCAGTGTGGTTAAACACGGCGGGGCAGTACTGCCAAATCAGTGACGTGATATCTTATGGTATGTGTCCACAGGAATTTTTTGGAACCGAGGGCACTTCCCAGCATTGGACGCCTTGTGAGCGTGCTGCTTGGCAGTGGAACCATAGATGATTGACAGGTGCTCACCTTTTCCTTCAGTGTGCTACAAACACGCAATAACACACTTCTCGTGGGCTTTCTGTTCCTTGATTTTAAACTGGACCAACTCTTATAATAATAGTCCAGTTAAATATGTTTCTAAAACTAGACCACCAATAAATATCTGTCTTTGTGCATATTGACAACTGTTATAGACCTCAACTTTATGCAAATAAGGAGCAGCCAACACAGCGTGCCATCGCTCAAAATGCAAACTAACACTGCCCGAATGCATTCCATGGCCGCTAATGTAAAACATGAATGGGAAGGGTGGAAAAAATAAACCCCATGCACAGAATTTCACGCAATTTCATGGTTACTACCTGTACCACCTGCGGACGCAGCAGTCCCAGACTTTTACTCAGAAGGTGGGATAATGCCTCAGTCTCCCTGTCTTGAATGGGGCTTTAATGAGGATGTGGAATGTGGGGGTTTTTTGTCATAAATATGTGACAGAAAATCTCAAAATGTTCAGCTATCCCAGCAGTACTATCCTGGGTGCCTTTATACAGTTCATCCAAATATCATCAGGCCCAAAACCATTTTAATAACAGCTGCTGCAGCAGTTCACAGACATATCACTTAACATGAAACATGAGCACGATTCGACTACTTTTCTGAAGTGGTAACATGCAGAAAAAAGGCTGTGTTAGCAGACCAAGAAATGACCAAAAAAAAATGCAAGTAAAGAAAGATGAGCAGCAGAAAGAGTTTAGGTTATTTGCTTTGGGTAGTTAACTTTCATAATCAATATTGTATGATTGATAGTTGTGTAGCAAGCAGCGCGAGCAGCTTTACAGTTTAAAACAGTTTTAGGATGTATGTAAACTGTCACAGATACTAGGCAGATTTTTATATATTAGGGAGCTTGAATTATTGGAGGCTCACAGTTGCTGTATTTATGTATAGAAGATAACAAATGGAAGACTGTGCTTAAACATTAGTCAATTACTGTGTATTGACTATTATTAATAATGATAATTTCTAATGTTCCTATAGATAGGCTCATGATATTTCCTTTTATGGAACATTTTTTTGAATTGGTTGCTGTAGTAAATGTAATAGCTGTGGAGACTGTAATAAAATAAGTTCAAAAACTTTTAATAAGTTAAATATCATGGTGTAATAACTTGTATTTAATCTATTATTGCCCTTTATTAAATAAAGATTTAAGTATGTATGATGTGTCTTTGTCTAACTTTATTTATAGAAGGCAGAATTTCTTTTCATTTTTCATTTGCACTCAGAAAATAAGACACAAAGCAATCACAAAAAACACACTTATATGGACAAAATTACTGAGCCATCAGCACAAGTGCTTTTATGACATCCCGTTCTAAATCCATAGGCATTAACATGAAGTTGGTCCCCTCCTTTGCAGTGATAACGGCTTCCACTCTTCTGGAAAGGCTGTGGGATTTTTTACCCATTCATCCAGAACATTTGTGAGGTCAGATATCGATGAGGGCCTGGCTCACACTGGCTGTTCTAGTTCATCCCAAAGGTGTCTGATGGGGTTGAGGTCAGGGCTCTGTGTGGGCCAGTCAAGTTCTTCAATCAATCATGCCTTTATGGACTTGCTGCATGCACTGGTGCACAGTCATGCTGGAAGAGAAAAGGACCTCCCCCAAACAGTTCCTACAAAGTTGGAAGCATTGAATTACTAATGCTCTCCTGGCATTTGCAAAACCCAGACTTGTCCATCAGACTGCCAGATAAAGAAGCGTGATTCATGTTCACAGAACATGTTTCCTCTGTTCCAGAGACCAGTGCCAGTTGGCTTTACACCACTCCAGCCAATGCTTAGCATTGTGCTTGGTGATGTAAGACTTCAAGGCATGGGTTTCCATGGCAGCTATGGAAATCCATGTCATGAAACTCCCGGCGCATAGTTTTTGTAATGATCTTAATGCCAGAGGAGGTTTGAAGCACTGCAGCTATTGAGTCAGCAAAGGATTTAACTTTATGTGGTCTGCGACTTCATGGCTGAGTTCCTGCGGTTCCTAAATGCTTCCACTTTGCAATAACACCACTTTCAGTTGATCCTGAAAAATCTAAGAGGGAAGATATTTCACCAACGGGCTTGTTGCAACGGTGGCATCCTATTAGAGAACCACACTCAAATACAGTGAGGTCTTTAAAGTCATTGTTTCACAATTGTTTGTAAAAACAGACTGCATGGCTAGCTGCTTGGAACTGCTGCTTGAACTAAACTTAATGAAACACCTGACTTCAGTGATTCAACGATTATGGAATTTCCCCTGGGATTAACAAAGTGTTATGATTCTGAATAGGTGTGGCCCAATACTTTTGTCCAAAGAGTGTTGTCATTGGATTTTTTTAGAGCTTAAAATTTCTGTTTCTGTGCAACTATTTAAATATTTTTATTGCAGGAGTTGCTTTGGTTGGGACTCTAAAAGAGTAAAAAAATGAATGATTCATATTTTCTGAGTTTTTGTTTTGCTAATGCAAGTGAAAAAGGCTTGTTTGGGGTCCAACATTAGCACATACTGAGAAGGACAAAACACTGCTTGGCTGCTTAACCTGACAGAAGAGGTGTGTCAGAGTTTAACAAATCTTTTTTTAAAATAAAACAAAATTGTACAAACTGTAAAAAAAAAACCCCTAATCAAATAGATGAATTTTCATAAGATAGCATAAAAACTAAATATTTGACTTGTTTTTTGTCTTGGGTTTTCTTACATTTTCTTTGCATTATATCTAATAAAGAAGTTGCCTAAAAAGTACTTAGTAGGGGACCAGGTGGAAGACAGTCTGGTAAGGTGGAGGTATGCACTGGAGAGAAGAGGAATGAAATTAAGTAGAAGCAAGACAGAATACATGTGTGTGAATGAGAAGGAGGCAGGTGGAACAGTGAAGATGCGAGAAGTAGCGGTATTGAAGGTGGGTGAGTTGAAATACCTGAGGTCAACCATCCAAAGGAACACACAGTGCACAAGAGAGGTGAAGAAGAAGTGAGGGGCAGGCAGGATGGAGAGCAAGGACACAAGTGTCAGGAGTGCTTTGGGAGATTGTGGCCCGCACATTTTTTGAATATAATGTGTGCAGGCCCCAAGGGGTCGGCACAGGGGATTAATCCGCATTAGTTACAAGCGAAAGGCCCCTGGTTTGATTCCAGGTGGGAAGATAAGTCCCTCTCATCCTGGAGGGTTGCATCAGGAAGGGCATCCAGCATAGAACCTCTGCCAAATTACCAATGCGGATTAATCTGTTGTGGCGACCCCTTGGGAAGAATACAAGGGAGCAGCCAAAGTTACATTTGGTGTAGTGGTTTACACATTTGCATCACAAGTGAAATATCCCTGGTTTGATTCCTGGTGGGGACACCACGGGAACAGGCGAAGGAAGGTAATTTGGCAGAGGTTTTGCACTGGATGCCCTTCCTGATGCAACCCTCCATTGTGAGAGGGGTTTGTGTCCCCACCTGGCCACATTTTGAACGCCCATATAACTAATATGCATAATAACGAAAGATATACGTATATGAAGATGCACGTGAACTATAACAAATAGTTATAATAAGATTCATGCAGAGTCTGGGCTTTCCAGCGAAGGAATCTTCACGCCTGGATTAACTGAGTTTATCGAGGGCCAATGAACGCACCATGAGCTAAAACCGGAAGACGAAACGTAAAAACGGGAAATACACAAAGCGCGTCACTCACGAGCGTCGGCGACTCCATTTTCCAGCTGGTGTAAAACTTTGGCGGCTCAGCGGTCGAATTTGCCCGTTTTCTCGCATTTGTCGTTGGACCTGAAAAGACACATCTTTGAAGATGGGAGGCGGCGATCTGGTAAGTGTGACCCGCGTCTGTAAACTACGGGCTGATGGACCGGGAGAGGGCGACGGTCCCTGCTCACTTTAAGGCTTTTACAGCACGGATCTGAAGCTCTCCAGAACGTCTGAGTGCTGTGGTTCAGTCTGTCACTCGGGTCTCCTCAGTCCTACGTTTTAAAGGCGCTTTAGCTCACCTGTGTGAGGGGTTTACAGCTGTTTTACCCCGGATGCCCTTCCTGACGCAGCCTTCCCATGCTAAGGGGGGCTCGTGTCCCCCACCTGGATTAATGAACAGGACTGACCACATCCCAACAAACCCAGAGTGGGACACAACATGCAAAGTATGGCTTTCTTTTTACACAAGCCCCTCTCACCACGGAGGGTTGCGTCAGGAAGGGTATCCGAAGTAAAACCCCTGCCAAATTACCAATGCGGATTAATCCGCTGTGGCGACCCCTTGGTGGAGAATACAAGGGAGCAGCCGAAAGGTACAGGTTCAGTTTCACTGTTGCCACAGTGTGCTAACACTCCACATGAAAAACTGAGGGTGAGCCCAAGATTGTATATCCACAGAAGAAAAGTAACGCGTTCAGATCGACGCTCGGTCCTGAATTTCTACGTTTTCTTAAGGAACTTTTCTCTCTTCTCTGTCCCCTCACCCCCAACCGGTCGAGGCAGATGGCTGCCCCTCCCTGAGCCTGGTTCTGCTGGAGGTCTCTTCCTGTTAAAAGGGAGTTTTTCCTTCCCACAGTCTCCAAGCGCTTGCTCATAGGGGATCACCTGATTGTTGGGGTTTTCTCTCTAACACTGTAGGATCTTTACCTTACAGTGTGAAGCGCCTCGAGGCGACTTTTGTTGTGAATTGGCACTATATAAATAAAGTTGAATTGAACCGATTGCACGACAAATACAACAACAATACACTGAAGTACGACAAATGCACCTTTGGCTGCTCTCTTGTATTTTTCCCCAAGGGGCCGCCGCAGCGGATCAATCCGCATCAGTAATTTAGATGAGGTTATACACTGGATGTCCTTCCTGACGTGAGAAGGGCCTGCGTCCCCACCTGGAATCAAACTTTTTGCTTTCTAAGGCAAATGCTTAAACCACTCCACTACGGGGGCATTTGATGTGCAACGTTGTGCTTTAGTTATTTTTCATCTAAAGTCCTTCAGTCCATCATCAAAAGATTAAACAAACTAAGTAAATCAAACCCAAATAATACAAGTAAACAAACCCTCATGCAGAGCTTGTCAGTTTTCTCCATCGCTGCGAGAACAGCAGGCAAACTCACGCAAGGCTGTGCACCTCAAGCAGCCTGGAAATCGGCTCACACAAACTACGACTGCTGCCGTTCAACTGCACCACGTGTGTCTGGAAAAATGACCGGCGGCAGTTTGTTCCTGCAGTCTGTCGGTCTGTAGGATTGGACGTGCTGCCCGGGGCGGTGAACGCTTTCTGCCTCCGTTACGTTATCTGTCCGGTAATTATCTTCGGGTTTAAGCTGAAATGCATTCGTATGCTGGAAATTGGCACATTGCTTATTTAGACTCACGTGTGCTGTGTCGCTTCACGTAGTGCTGAGCCCCATATGAACTGGAACATCTGTCAAGAAAAGGCTTTTACCCAGCGATAGGAAAATTCCTGTATTAAATGAAGAAATACTCATTAGGCAGGTCAAATGAACAATCGCATAATTTATTTGTTCACCGGTGGAGTCCAGTTCCACATGTACAGAGTACACACAGAAGTGAAGTCAAGCAGCTCTCTAACTAACAGCTTTTATCTCTCTCTGCAAGAAGGAATGTCTGGGAGTTGTCTGCGTTAATTGGGTGTTCAACATCGCATGATATTTGTGGCCTTGAAACTAATCTGGAGATATCCCCTTTCATAGGAAAGCGACTCCCTTATGGAAGTAGCTTCTGGCCTCCAACAATAAGTGAGCAATAATAAGGGGTTACAGTGATACACTCTGTGCCTTTCTCATGGCCTTGATAAACAAGCAAAAGAATATTTCTAACACCCAGGTATAAATAGGTTCACATTTTCTTTGTGATATTTATCATTTCCAGTAAATTCTGCAGAACCTTTAACTTCGGGTTGACTCTACCTTTGCTGGTCGGGCATAGCGTCAGGATATAAGCTGACTTCTGCATTTAACCCCACATGTGCACAGGTTGAGTGACACCAAAAGGAGCCTCCCTCCCTGCTTTCTTCGCAGCCGTTGGATAAGAGCCATGCTTTAGAAAACTGTTAGTCATTCAGTGTAGATTTTTCAGAGCTAAAGAACCAATCAAAATGCAGGACATTGTCTAAATATGTCAGATGCGGAAAAATAGGTGAAAATCTGGTCACCCATCAGCAGAATAAAATGAATAATATTAAAAAAAAACATGAGCCCAATTAAAGGCTCAAGTGGTTATTCTCCTTTAGAATCTGATTTTTCACCACTGCAGAGGCTGAGTGTTTTCCTTCTCCTCTACCAGAACTTGAAAAAGAGCTGGCACCCCCAGACTATGAAAAACATCGAGCGTGTTTGGAAAGCCGAGCAGAAACATGAGGCCGAACAGAAGAAGATCGAGGAGCTCCAGAAGCAGCTGAAGGAGGAACGAGCCCGAGAGGAAATGACAAGATACGCCGAGGAAACCGGCGCTGTAAAGTGAGTCGTATCTCATAATGTGAAGCGCAACAGGTTAATGGTTCAGACAAAAATGGTGTATCTAAAGACATGGCATACTTTTTCGGACTATGACAGAAAAAAGGACGATCGCCTGGACTGGATGTACCAGGGTCCTGCTGGTCAGGTGTCCAGGGATGAGTACCTGCTTGGGCGCCCCATTGACAAGCAGATCACCGACCAATATGAGGAGCCAGAGAGCGGTCCCTCAGCTGAGACTGGTCTCCTACCAGGGTCCATCTTCAACCCCGCCGCCCCAGCCTCCGGCCTCGACCTGGCCGCCAAGATCAGGGAAGACCCCCTGTTTGAAATCAGGTCAGTGAACCCACCTCTCTCTCCTGGTTTGTTCTGAAAGTGTACTCAAAATTGCATATTCACATATCTGTGCTTCGAAGGAAACGCGAGGAAGCAAAGAAGAGAGAAGTCCTCACCAATCCAGTGAAGATGAAGAAAATCAAAGAAATGGTAATGTTTCCATTTATCTACACAACAGCCCAAAAACTGGCACCGCTATTCTGTTCATGATGGTATAAATTCCCAGAAAGCGCCGTAAGTAAGCATATCTTTTTTCCTCACAGCTGCGCCAAAATCTGGACAAGAAAGACAAGAAAAAGAAGAGGAAGAAGGAGAAGAAGGAGAAGAAGGGAGACAAGGAAAGGAGGAAGGAAAAGAAACACAAAAGAAGGAGCTCAAGCTCGGAGGAAGACGATGAGAAGAAACACAGGTTCGTAAAGACACCGTTTGAGAAGGAATTGCAGCATGTTAACAAACCTCATAGCACTATAGTTAAAAGATTTTATGGAAAATAGAGACAAACCTGAATGGACACATTTATAGATTTCACCCTATTAGCAGAATTTTGGCACACAGAGAAACTCTGATTATCATTTCTGTTCTGGTTTTCAGGTCACACTCACGAGACGACTCTTCAGACACCAAATCTCGTTCCCATCATCATCATCCAGGCTATGGCCTACAGGTCAGTACCACAGTTGTTATGATCACACGTACACATACATATATCCAACATTTTCAGCAACTGATCTCTCACTTTACCAAACAAGTCCAAGTTTGTCTTAAATTTTATACGTTAATTAAAGATGGCAGCGTGCGGCCACTCCAGAACCAAGATGGTGCTTGTACCCCTGTGATTGACCCGGTTTTGTTCTGGTGTTCGGGTGTGTGGACGCCGGGACGGTGGTGTTCGTGTTCGAAAGTCAGAAGTTCGAGGACAACCAGACGCCATCGTAGCTCCATAGCTCCGTCCACAGACAGTGCTAACTGTTGATCCGGCGGCGTTGTTTTTCATGACCTGCCAGGCAGCGTCCGGGAAACCAAAGTTTTTGGGTTCCGGTGCAGGGCTGATGCTGCGGCTGGGCGGTTTCTGGGGGCTGCGACCTCGGCTTGCTGTGTGGACCGGGCCTTCAGTCCTCGGCGTCGCCTGATGCCGGTGGCCGGGGAAGAGGACATCATGGGCGGGGTGTTGTGCTGGGCCGGAGGCGGGCCCTGGCCGGCCAGCATTACCCTTTCACAGCGAAACGCTATATCGTTTCACTGTGCATTTATATGTAGTTGAAATGACAATAAAGTAATCCAATCCAATCCAAGTGCACAAAATGTGAAGTAGTTGTACAGCCCAGCTCGTCATTAAACAATAGAGATGTGTTTAGTATATTTTGCATCATTATTTTTAGATTTAGGTGCACACTGTGCATCATGAGTAAGTTGCAACAGGTTTGGGGCAATTAGTTAATGAAATATTATTTAAAACAGTTCCACTTGTCCCGACTGGCAAGCTTCTTTAGTACGCCTGGAAAACATTTCGTATGCCCTGGTATATATGGCAAATGTAGTGTGCCAGAAAGGCATGCGTGCTGTCACAATTTGCCGTATGCCATTCTGACTCGCAGTCCTCTGTGCAAGCTGCACATACAGCAAGAGGGTCAGAGTTCAAGGCCCAGTGTTGAAGCTAAGCAGTGTGTCCTAAATGTGTCGATGAGAGATGGGCATTTTAAGCAAAAAATACTATCCAGTGTTCAAATCTTCTTCAAAGCTTGACTCCACTTAACTCTCAAACTTAGCTTTACCTGGCAGAGTTCTGAGAGTTGTAGTCATCTTTCTCCTGTTTGTACGAAAGCATATAATCTCTCTGAGCCTCACAAACATTTGCTAAATCTGGCATCTGTTGGCTGTTAAAGAAATTTGCTGTTCTTCTGCCACTTCCAGAGAGGTATGCAGTCTCCTCCACAAGTACTGGAACAGCACGGACAGTTCATTTGTATTTGCTGTGCACTGAAGACAAACCACCCAGTTTTTCAAGTGAGCAAAAGTACTGGACCAGAATATTTTAAACTAAATTAAAGTTAGAAAAAAAAAAAAACTTCATATTTGGTTGCATATCCTTTACTCACAATAACTGCATCAAGCCTATGACCCACAGACACTACTAGATTTCTTGTTTCTTCATCGGATATGCCTTTCCTGGGTGTTTACCACAGCAGCTTTTAGTTGTCTGTTTTGCGGGGTTTCTCCCTTGAGCCTTCTCTTTAGGACTTAAAACGCATTTTCATTTGGGTTAAGATCTGGTGATTGACTTTGCCAGCCCACAGTCTTCCATTTTTTTCCCCCCAGTGAAATCCTTTACTGAGGTGGCAGTGTGTTGTGAAGCATTGTTTTGCTGCATAATAAACTTTGGATGCAGGTCTTTGTAAAGTGGCAGACATATGCTTCCGTAGATTTCCGCGTTCATTTTGCCGGAATGAACCGAGCCTGTTCCGGAAGCAGCCATGCAAGCCCAAGCCATGACACCACCTCCACTATGCTTCACATTTAGCTGGTCCCTTCTTTCTGAATACTTGGGCCTTTCCATCATTTTGTTAGAGGTTCACCTGTATCTCATCAGTCCAATAAAACTTTGTTCCAGAATTGTTGTGGCTCACCCCTTCTTCTTTTTTGCAAATTCCAATCTGATTTTCTAATTTTTTCTTTAATGCTGATGGGTGGGTTGCATCTTATCGTGCCCAGTAGTGGGACATGACGCTTGTCATGTTCAAATACTTGTGCTCACTTGAAGCACTGTGTGGTTTGATCCAAAATGTGTAATGCTCTGTGTTGTTAAAAATGTCCAGAATATCTGGGAATAAAAGCTGAAACTCTGATTTCTCTTCTCATATTCATCTTTTGATCTCACACACAAACGTCTTCAGCGCACAGCAAAACCAAATCCAATGTCTTTGCTGTTCCAATGCTTTTAGAGGGTCTATATTACAAAGGAAGTTCAGCTTAGCCAGGCTTTCTTTACATTAGCTGGCTCGACAAGCCCTAAAATCCCAGTAGGAGATAAAAAGGGGGTTTGATTCATCATTCGGCTCTTCTTCTGCACAAAACAGAGAGACCGCCTGAGCACCGCCTACTCCAGTCAGGACATTGTCAGAGGAAGGGATGATAGAGATGTATAAAAAGTACAAAATTTAACAGTAGAACACTGAACTTTAGCTGCATACAGACAAGTTAGCAGTAATGCAGATCTGTTCAATGCACTGTGATGGGAGACCCTCCAGAACTGAAAGTCCTGAATGTCTCTTCTTTCCTCTCAGCTCCCGGCTGGCAGACATCAACAGGCCTCGGCCCCCTCGAGTCACTCAGGGCGGCGTGAGAGGAGCCGATCCCGTTCACCTCACAGGAACTACAAGGACAGCCGCTCCTACTATTCCTCCTCCTCACATCGAGCTGACAGAAAGGCAGAGCCCAGAGCTCCCAGCCCACAAAAAGACCGTTACCACAGACAGAGGAACCACGTGTCCAAGTAAGAGTGTGCAGATTTCCAGAAAGCTGGTTTGGAAATAGACTAATTTAGTCTGAAGACTGGTATTATTCAGATTCACTCCTTGCTTGTGGGTTCATATTTGAATTTTAGGCTGATTATGTATACGTATATTGCAACAGCAGTGTTGCTCTACTCTTCTCGTGCAAGTAGATTTAAATATTATGCCTGCTGTGACTGTGATATTTGTGTGAAGATGACCAGAAAAAGCTGTTTGAATGGTAATGTGTTACATAAAATCTCCTCTTTATCACCACCCACGCTGAATCAGTTAATTTTCCATGTTGTTCTGCCTGATGTAGGAAGCTCTCTGCAGAGGAGCTGGAGCGAAAGAGGCGTGAGATGATGGACCAGGCCAAGCAGAGGGAGGAGGACAGGGAGAATAATGTGAAACGGTACAAAAAGCAGGACGAGCAAGAGAAGCAGAGGGAACAAAACGCCAAGCATGACCACCATGCTGGCTTTATCCAGTAAGTTTAACTGGTGCACACGATGTTTATGGACACGCGTCTCATAATATAATTAGGTTTTTGTGTCTCCTGGTGCATTTTAAGCTGTGGTAACACTGACCTTTGTCATCTTGCAGCAACATGAAGCTGGAGAGTGCTGCGAGCTCTTCCTTAGAGGACAGAGTGAAGAGGAATATCCACTCCATTCAGAGGACGCCAGCCTCCCTGGAAAACTTCATGAAGAGATGAAGATGCAAAACATTCACATTAGAGTCTTGGAACTGACTGAAAGCACTTGTAAAGACATTGCCCCGCAGCCCTTTATCTTGTTTCTTAATGTACTGAGGCAGGTGTGCTGGGAGCCTGTCAGGAGTTCAAACCCAGGTCCCATAGTATTCATATTTACAGTACTAAAGGTCTATTGTGGCTCATCTGTTTTAGCTACTTTCCTGAAGTCATATACCCCTTTAAAAGGTTAGCGGGATCGTAATTTTGTACAGTATATTGTTTTTATGTAACAATAGGAACTCTTTTATCTCAAATGGTTTTTGTAGTATTTGTTTGGTACTGTGAGTAGCAACTGGCATAAAAACTCAATTTCTAGATCTGCCTTTTTTACTTATGCTTTTTTTTAAATGATCTTTTTCGCTGGATATTGTGTTATTTTAAGAAAAGATAGAAGAAGATATAATTTATTCATCCCTGAGCTGGGAAATTCTCTTGTTGACAACAAACATAAAACAAATACATGACTAAAAGGGTTTATAGCTCAAGAAAATGGAAAAACAATGACAAAAAATATCCTAATAAGGTAAAAACTAAACTGAAATCAAAATAAATACAGTGAAGTAATACAAGTATAAATGTGTTAAAAAAATATATTAAGAATCTTTGAAAAAGTAAATGTACCTTTGGCTGCTCCCTTGTATTCTCCCCAAGGGGTTGCCACAGCAGGTTAATCCGCATTGGTAGTTTGGCAGAAGTTTTACACTGGATGTCCTTCCTGATGCAACCCTCCATGGTAAGGGG
This sequence comes from Etroplus canarensis, assembly GCA_015106775.1. Classification (NCBI taxonomy): domain Eukaryota; kingdom Metazoa; phylum Chordata; class Actinopteri; order Cichliformes; family Cichlidae; genus Etroplus; species Etroplus canarensis. The sequence continues at coordinate 23,775 of VUQH01067844.1, forward strand.
GGCGTGTTTCCCCACCTGGAATGATACCAGGGACATTTCGCTCATAAGGCAGATGTGTAAACCACTGCACTGTGGGGCCACCGATATATCAGCAAGTAAAATATTTCAAAATCAACAACACGCACAAGAAGCTAAAATGGCTTTTGTTTGATACTGTGCACCTTTCCCTTTAAGAGGGGGTGCTACACAGTGGTAAACATGGCCCCTGTCCCGAGCGTGTGTGTGCGCACGCTTGAATGTCCTTCTGCCAGTCCAGATCCATCTCCCGCTGAAAATGCATCATGAAGAGGAGACTCAGGCAATGGACCACAGACTGCTGAGCAGCTGAAGTGTTACATCAAGCAAGAATGGACAAGATTTGCAATTAAAAAAACTACAAAAAACAATTAAAAAGTAATTGAAAGAAAAGGAGATGTAACACAATGGTAAACATGCCTCTGTCCCAACTTTTACTAAGTGTGCTGCAGGCCTTGACTTCTACGTTTGTTATACAACTATAAAATACATCAAAGAAGACCAAGGACTGTTGAGCAGCTGGAGTCCTGTATCAGGTGATAATGGGACAACATTCCTCCTCAAATGTCCAGCAGCTGGTCTCCTCAGTTAACAGACTTTTACAGACTGTTAAAAACGACGGGATGCTACACAGTGGTAAACATGGCCCTGTCCTAACTTTTTTGAGACATGTTGCTGCCATCATATTCAAGATGAGCTAGTATTTTTCATGAAATAGTAAAATATCTTACTTTAAACATTTGATATGTTTTCTATGTTCTTTTGTGAATAAAACAATTCAGTTTTATTTATATAGATCCAATTTACAAGAAAACTCACCCCAGGGTGACAAGACTGTACAGTATTAGAGAGAAGGCCCCAACAATCTCAGGATTCTATATAAGTATGAGTGTACAGAGACATTTTCATACACAGAGAGCTGCCAAAACTGGCCAGCCAACCAGGGACTTTATAGGAAAATGGAGAGCTGCTCGCCGATAAATAGTTGTGGGACAGAAGGGAGTACCTCTATGGTACCTCTGTGTGGAAGATGTGTTTATTAAAGACTGTGACATGAAAATGGTGGAGAACATTTCCTCCAAGATGTATGTCTGTCTTATTATCTTCTGGGACTGTTGGCCCTTGGGTGTTTCCCCATTAATAAAGCTGGCAAGTTTAGACACCCCTGACCTATGGCATAATGGTACATAAGTAAAAAAAAAAATAAGGCCACCTACTTTTAAATAGAACATTTGATATAATATTCCACATGCTCTCTGTGTCTTTTAAAAAGTCTTTTGATCCTGTTAATCTTGATAATTTGGTTAAATGAGGAAAAGTCAAAGATGTTAGGGCCTCCCCCGTTAGAGAAAAAGACACAATTTTTAATTTAATCTCATGTAGCTGATTTTTTCAAATGAAATTAAAGGGAAGCCTGTCTACAGAGGAAGTTTAATGTTTCAAGATCAAAGATTCAAGAAGTTTATTTACCATTTGTGCGCAACAGACAAACAGGGCAGAAAGGAATTCTTGGGCCGGGCCCCAAAAGGCAGCAGATTAAAAACAAGACAGTAGATAAAAAGGCAATGAATAAAAAGACAATAGACAAATAATGACACTAAAATAGAATAAAAAGAAAATCTATACACTCTGTGCACAGCAAATCTGCCATTTATGAATTTTATAATATACACACACAAAAACAATAAAGTTCTGCTAGTGGTGCTGATTGATCCAAGAAATATTGCACATATGAGACTAATTGCACATATGTGAAACAACCTGTAACCTGTTATTTTGTTTTTGCAATCATTAACAGCGGCAGAAAAAGCTGTTATAAAATTGTGCTGTGTGTGCGATGATGTCGCCCGCTCTGCTGTGTCTCAGGCTGTGTGTCGAGTGTTAGTGTGAGCAGAGGATGAGGTGGGTAGAGTGTGTCTCTGAGGATGTTCTCCATTTCTGTCCAGTTTCCAGAGAAGGAAGTTCAGTCCCAATAATCCGCTCTGCAGTCTTTATGATTGTTTGGAGAGCTTCCCTCTGTGTCTGTTTGGTTTTTCCAAACCAGACAGTGATGCCAGTAGTAAAGAGGTTCTCTTTTTGTGTTTAGAAACAAAAACTGTAAACTGGGGTGAACTGACATCCGCGCCCACATATGCTCCCTGGGGGAAATGGATATTCATCCACTCCAGGGCTCTCGCCCCCTGGCCGTTGGGGCTCCTCCCGGGGCCCTCTGTCCTCCTCGCTTGGTGCTGGGTGCTTGGTTGTCCTTGGGGATGCGCGGCCCTGGGTCTCTGATGTTCAGTGGGGGCGGTGGGATACTCGGCCGTTCTGGCTCGCCTCCCACTTGGGTCTGGTTGGTGTGGCCACACATTTCCACTCTCATTATAATTACAGATACACACACCAGCTCTCACACATACCCCCCTCCCCAGGGTCGCCACAATAATACACATTGGCAATTTGAGGTTTTATACAGGATTCCTTTCCTGGTGCAACCCTCCATGGTGAAAGGGGCTCGTGTCCCCGCCTGAAATTGAACCAGTGACCTTTTTGCTTGTAAGGCAAATGTGTAAACCTCTACACTACAGGAAAAGTCTATCACAAGTTATTCAACCAGATGAGAGGAGCTTGTTGAGCTCTACATGGCAAAGCAAATCTGTTTGGCACAGGAAGGCATCAAGATCACCATGCTGCATCCCAAGTTGCAGGAAAGGACAGAATTTTTTAAAAAGAAAAAAGTAATTTTTTTTAAAGAAATGCGACATTAACTGGTATTGCTGTGGTGAAAATGCAAACTTCAATCACAGCCCCTGTAGGGTGGTCACCTGTGGGAAGAGTTTAATTGAGCGCATCTAGTAGGGGTTAACTACGAAGGAGGATTGATTACGGCCATTTTAAAAATAAAAAAGTAGAAGGACTTTTTGAAAAAAAAAAAATTTTACATTTCAAGAATAAATTTGAAATAGTATTTTGAGAAGCAGAAAATAACGTGGAGAATAAGGCTGTCATTTCTAGTGAAGTCTAGTGCAAGGCTGCTGGAGCCTCTACAATATGCATGGTGTAGATGAGTGAGTGAAATCATACTTCAGAGTCGGTTTTAGTAATAGGGAAATAATTTCTCTTTTACCACAGAAGCACAGTGTGGTTGTAAGTATAAGGACTTTGGAGAGATTACGTCTCCTCAGAAGAAAGGAGCACACGAACTTGGACGAGTTGGTCGCATTTGTGCAAAATGAAACAACTGGTAACGGACAGACGCAAGGATAATCTGGCAGCTAGTGATCACATAAGCCTAACGTGAATAGAAATGACAGCTTTATTCTCCACATTTCGAACTTTTTTTCTCAAAATACTATTTTGACTTTATTCTCGAAATTTCGACTTTGTTCTAAAAATGCAAAAAAAAAATAAAAATTTAAAAGTCCTTCTATTTTGTTTTAACTGGCCCAAATCCTCCTTTGTAGTTTACACATTCACCTTAAAAGAAAAAAGGTCCCTGGTTCGATTCCAGCTGGAGGCACTAGTCCCCCTCACCGTGGAGGGTTGTGTCAGGTAGGGCATCTGTGGGGACCCTTTGGAGAGAATACAAGGGAGCAGCCAAAGTTGCAGAAATGTTCAGGCTAAGTTATACTTACTGGGCTGTCTCACATGTTTTGAAGCACCGTAAAGATTTTTGTTGGTCAAACATTGCCTCTTTTTGAGAGTAAAGACTGCTGACCTCTGCCCCAGTGGCTCCATCCATATTATCTGGGTCTACCTCTGCAGACGGTAAAGGCCACAAAGCAGACGAAGCTCTCCTCTCCTGGGTTTCGATTTCACTTTAACGTGGCTCCACCGAACTATACACGCACCGTTCAGCGTGCTCCCATCGCCCAATGACGGCCGCGCGTCGCTCAGAACGTCTCTTTCAAGCAGCCAATCAGCGCCGCGGGAGCGCCGGCCGTCCGACACCAAGTTCGTGTGATCTGTGTGTTTCTAAATCGTGTAGTCACTGCGGGGAGCTAGCGGCGAGCACACAGAAAAGCTGAGCAGGAGCAAAGTTTACAAGTTCCAGCAGTTAGGAAGACACACCGACGCCTTCACGATGGTAAGAACATCAGTGATGCGGCCACATCCAGGGGGACTGTTGGATACATTGAGGTAACGAGGAGTTTGTAGGGCTGAGGATAAGCTAAGCTAAAGATGGGTGCTAGCAGACATCTTTATTAAGCTCACTGGAACATTTTAAGTAACTTTAGGGAACATATAGGGCGACTTTTTACGGGACGTTATTATTCACCTCATGCTTGTATACTGAGAATTAGTTCAGGGCTGGTTTCAGGTGATTCAAAGTCAGTAGGAGCAGAAAGCCGGACAGCTAAAGGGTTAGCTTGAGCTAACGCAAGACTTCTCACTGTCCTGGATCCTCGTTCAGCAGAGTTTTGATTTTGAACATTCATAAGACGGTTTGGGATGAGCTGAGGGGGATCGGACGCTGTCAGCTGTGTTACAGGAAACTTGGACACTCACTGGCTGGAGTTTGTGAAGTTGCTGTCAAAGCGAACCGGCGTTTCATGCATACTAATACAGCAGCGAGCAAAAGTCTCAAGCCAGCCTTCAGTTCTTTATATTCTTCTGGGAAACTCGTGAATATGCGCAAAGATATATTGAAACGTGAGCAAACATGAAAAGGAATACAGTACATTAGACAGAAATTTCTTTGAACAGTCTTCAGGATTAGTTCTCCAGGCTTCTCAAAGGACATTCCAAAGCTCTGGCTGCCGTCTGTTCTGTTCCTACTTTTACTAATACTACTTTTCAGTCAAGTTCTTGTGTGTTTTGGCTTTGATCTTCTTCCTTATTAATGACTTCTCGACAGCCACCCTTCCACTGAGACCATTTCCGATCAGGCTTCAGCAAACAGTGGATGGATCATCTGAAGGGCCAGGAGGTCCTGAGTCATGTCTATGCTAGATTTATTTCCCCCTATCGCTTAAGGACATGACTGCTGAATGCTGTTCATCTGCTGTAGATAGTTTTGGGGGTTTTTTTTTAGCTTTGCAGCTTCTTCTTTTGTCCTCCACTTGTCCCATTTCTTTAAATTTTATGGACACGCTGCACACCATCCTGAGATATAAGTACCTGGACCACACCATAGGGTGATTGCAGCTCCAGAGGTAGCGCGGGGTGTCTTCCAACAGGAAGGTTGGCAGTTCAATCACTGGCTTCTCCAGTGTCCTTGGGTAAAACGGTGAACCCCAGCATCTATCGCAGTGAGGCATTGAATAAAGTGCTGTATGAATGTGTGTGTGAATGGGTGAATGAGGCTTGTAGTAAAAAGCGCCTTGAGAGCTCAGTCAGAGTAGAAAAGGGCTATATAAGTACCAGTCCATCTCAGCATCTGACAGAAAGAGGCTAGACAAACAGATAAAGAAGGCCAGGTCTATCCTAGGGTCCCCACTCGACCTAGGGCAGGTGGTAGGAGAGAAGAACGTTAGCTAAGCTGACATCTCTGCTGAACAATAACTCCCACCCGCTTGTGACAATCTGACGGCACTGCAGAGCTCCATCAGTGACAAACTACTTCACCCCAAGTGTGTGAAGGAGTGTTATCGCAGCTCCTTCCTTCCGGCTGCTGTTAGATTTTACAATCAGCACTGCTCCCAGCAGACCAAACACATCAATACGCACTACTGTGCAATATTAAATATTTGCATGCAGTACATTACAATCACAGTATCCACATCCTCGTGGAATCATGTGGAATTTTAAACTTATTATTCATGTGTAAATATGTCCACTCTCCATGTGCAACTATAGTGTAAATACATTTGAAGAATATTTTTTGCCGTCCTTTTGTTTATTTAAGTTGTGCAAAAATGCTTAATATCCTTGAGGATACTATTTATTTACTTTTAAAATAAAAGTACCACTTTTAAAAACTTATAAGAAAGTCTGGCTCCTTGGAAGCAAATATAAAGAAATGAGAGGTGGATCAAGACTTTTGCACAGCATCTACTGCGGATTTAAAATAGTTGATTTTAAATGTAGCAAAAATATCCTTTTTGCTGCTTTGCTGGTAACAAATATTACATATTTTTATAACTGAGTGACTATCGGCTGCTTTATACAATGCATACTTCACCATTCTGGGACTAATAAAGACTTATATTATATGCCAAATTTTCTGCTAATAGCTCCTGGAAATCACCTTGTTGGTACAAAAACCCTATTTTATGCCTGTCAAACTGTTCAAATCTTTGGCATTTTTCATAGTTTTAGCTACAGAAATGGGAACCAATGATTGTTTTTGCAATGGGCTGCTGGTAACATAGTGAATAAAGGTACAATTTAAAATTGGTTCTTTGATAAGTTGTTTATGTGTGGACACAACACTGGTTCATGCTTTGTGTTAGGTGCCTTTTTATCCTTGAATGATTTACAGGTCAGTGGGAAGTGGCTTAACAAACAAAAAACCAAAACAAACATTCCTCTGAAAATGGTCAGGTAGAAGAACTGGACTGAAAATGAGTGAAAAAGCAGCCAAAGTTTTAAGGAAAAACTTTGAAAGACCTCCTGAAGGCCTGGAGAACTATTGCCCAAGACCACTTTTTAAAACTTATGAGAAAGTCAGGCTCCTTGGAAGCAAATATAAAGAAATGAGAGGCGGCTCAAGACTTTTGCACACTGATTTAAAATAGTTGATTTTAAATGTAACAAAAATAAAATGTTACTTTGTTCTATGCCAATATTGGGACATGGGTAATTAAGTCATTTATAATAATAAACACATATTTAGTTCATTTGGAGACGAGTGGAGCTGCAATAAATGGTTAAAAACCATAATTTGCACAAAAAATATCCACAGTATTGTCAAAATTAGAAACATCCTGTCTCAGAGTGATGCTGAAAAACTAGTTCATGCATTTATAACTTGTAGGCTTGATTATTGTAATTCATTGTTATCTGGCTGTTCTGAAAGCTGCATAAAACGCCTTCAGTTGATCCAAAATGCTGCAGAGAGAGTACTGCCAGGGACTAGAAACAGAGATCAGAGATTTCCCCTATATTGGCTTCTCTTCATTGGCTCCCTGTTAAATCCAGATTTGAATTTAAAATCCTTCTACTCACATGCAAAGTCTTAAACAGTCAGGCCCCATCCTATCTTAAAGAACTCATTGTACCATCTTTTCCTATTAGAGAACTTCGGAGTGCAGGCCTACTTGTGGTTCCTTAAGTGTTTAAAAGTAGAATGGGAGGCAGAACCTTCAGCTATCAGGCCCCTCTCCTGTGGAACCAGCTCCCAGTTTGTATTCAGGAGACAGACACCCTCTCTACATTTAAGATCAGGCTTCAAACTTTCCTTTTTGAGAAAGCTTATAGTCAGGGCTTAGTTATGCTGCAATAGGTTTAGGCTGCTGGGGGACTTCTTATGAGATGCTGGGCATTTCTTCTCTGCTCACCTCTTTTCACTCCCCGTGCTTTTATTTGTTACTGCTGCATGTCTTTAAATGTTGTCTTCTCTCTGACATAGTCATTGTTGTCCTTTTTCTCCCCTCTTTCCCCTCACCCCCAACGGGCCGAGGCAGATGTCTGCATTGAATAACACTGAAGTAAAAAATACAGTTACAGGACATGATCAGTGGGAAAGTGTCTAAGATATAACAGGTGAAATATTTGGAAATTTAGATTATTTTTCTGTATGGCCAAGTCAAGGTTGTTGCTTCTACCTTTTGTTCTTGTATTGCTCATATTTAATCTTCATGATGAAGGTTAAACTTGTATTATCTTCTCAGTCAGACAGCTGTTTTGGTAATAAAGCATGAGAAAAGTGGAAAGGTCCACCCAGCTTGTCTTTGCTTCAAGTTATCAGTTACCAGATGCAGCAGATTTTTCCACTTATAAAATTTCACTTGATTGATCACTTGTTTCTGCTCCTCTTTTCAGTCGATTATGTCATATAACGGTGGGGCCGTCATGGCCATGCGGGGGAAGAACTGTGTGGCGATAGCAGCAGACCGGAGGTTCGGCATTCAGGCCCAAATGGTCACGACAGACTTCCAGAAAATCTTCCCCATGGGAGACAGGCTCTACATTGGGCTGGCTGGTCTGGCGACTGATGTTCAGACAGTGTAAGTGCGAATCCCTTTTTCTCAAAGTGGTGCCCTGAATAGTTTTGAGTTACAGAACATGGCAATTTTAGTATGGATACAAACTTTTTTTTTTTTTTACCTGTCCTTTCTGGCAGCATTAGCAAGCAGAATCATGGTCTGAATGCTTTTTTGTGCCAAACACATTTATTTTGCCAAAAGGAGCTCC
>VUQH01067846.1:0-11342 GCA_015106775.1 Etroplus canarensis
GTCAATAGATCGCCATTGGTTGCAGCCTCCCTGAACATGTCCCAGTCAGTGCACTCAAAACAGTCCTGAAGAGCAGAGATGGCTCCTGCTGGCCAGGTTTTAACCTGTTTCAGAGCTGGTTTGGAGCATTTGATGTGGGGTCTGTATGCTGGGATCATCATCACAGTCATGTGATCAGAGTTGCCGAGATGGGGGCGGGGCTCCGCACGATACGCGCCGGGAATGTTTGTGTAAACAAGATCCAGCGTGTTCGTCCCTCTCGTAGCAAAGTCCACATGCTGATGGAATTTAGGGAGCACTGTTTTGAGATTTGCATGGTTGAAATCTCTGGCGATTATAAACAGACCGTCAGGGTGGGCATTCTGCAGCTGGCTAATAGCTGCGTAAAGTTCACACAGAGCTTTCTTAGCATTAGCGCTGGGAGGAGTGTACACTCCGATAATCAGGGCGGTAGTGAATTCACGGGGTAAATGATAAGGTCTGCATCTAACAGTCAGGAACTCCACTACCGATGAGCAGTAGTTAGACACAAGCACAGAGTCTGTGGCTCCTGGAGTGGCTGCTGCATGCTGCTGCCACGCCGCCATCTTACTTCCCCATCTCTGCGATGCTAACAAATTTGATACAAATTGATGCACAAAGTTTCACTCATTTTAGTCATAGCAGTATTAGGCAACTACTGGATTTTAGTCCTTTCGGGAAATGTGCCATATATAAGAATCAGAATACTTTAATGGTGGGGGGGAATTACTTTTAGACTAGATATGCTTCCTGCTGAGTAATTTGACTTTTAAATTTATATCATTTTAAAAATATTTTATTTATAATAAAAAATACACATAATACAGTAATATGACCGCATATAATTGTGTGTATATGTCACAGTCTACACAATGGCCTAAGAGGCAATTTGAAGAAAAAACTGCATAAAATGATGTATTGCAAGCACACTGTGAAAGTAAAAATCACAGTGACCACTGAGCTATAGTCTGTGGATTAACCCTCAATACCTTAATATAATTCTATTAGAGTGCCCCTGATTCCTGTGAATACTGGGTGAAAAGGGAAATCGATAAATATTCTAAACACCTCAATTTAGCGACAAACTATTGGAAACTGTCAATTATAATTTAATTCCTTATAAATATAAATATAAATATGAAAGATAGAAATAAAAGACATCACCAAGAGATATCACCCTGGCTTTAAGTATAGGCATAATCATACCTTAGTGTGGAAATACGTCCATGCAGGGACTCATGAATTGTATTTTTAGTAATTTAAAAGAAAATATTGAACATAAATTTCATTTAAATTAATTTACTATAAAAATGTCAACTTTTTGGTGCCATTACAGGATCAGTTAGGGTATCACAAAAATATGCCAGAATGTCTCTACAAATTCTCATAGCGATGCATAAAGTTGTTGCTGAGATATTCTTACTCTTATTTGGCTGACTCGTGGGCGACTTGTAGGCTGGAGGGGGGTCCATTTTAGGAACTTATAAATTGACATGTATGGTGAGAAAATTATAGGCTAAATAATCCCTTTCACACTGCGTGGCTCTTAAATTGCTTGTGAAAGCTTTACACTGATTTCTAGAACAACAAAGAGGTTTATCAGGTGACACATGTAGCACAGTAAGTGTTGAACACTGTCATTATGTTGAAAGTAGTAATGATTGTTCCATTTAATTTCTCCATATAGACTGTTCTGTTTGGGAAGCCACAATGTTGTCAGATAGCTTGGAGTGAATTTGCTGTGATGTCCAGTCTTGGGAAGATTGTGACATTGTTTCAACACACCTGAATGCTTCAGACCAGAAAACTGCCAAAACTTCTGCTTTTATGGAGGTGGTCACACTGGCTGATGATCAGTTAATCAAGTGCATTTGACTAACAGCAGCTGGCTGCTACTTACCCTCTTAATCACATGGAAGCAGTAAGGGTATACTTAGCTTCTTTTTACCTTCCTTTTCACATGACTGTATATGTCGTGCTCTTTAAGCTGCTTTAGCATGCACACGGTTGCTGTACATCTACAAGCAGTTTTGCAACCCACCTTAATCTTTCATGCTGTCCATGTATCAATTTTCTTCCGCTTATCCAGGGATAGGCACTGGAGCCTATCCCAGCTGATATAGGACAAAAGGCGAGGTACACCCTGAACAGGTTGCCAGTCAGTCACACTGAGACAGACGACCATTTACGCTCACATTCACACCTACAGTCGACTTAGAATCGCCAATTATCCTAACCCCTTTGCATGTCTTTGGATTGCGGGAAGAAGCTGGAGCACCTGGAGAGCACCTACGCAAGCATGGGGATAAAATGCAAACTCCACACAGAAGGGCCTAAGCTGGCAGGCTGCTGGATTCAAACCCAGACCTTCTTGCATTGAGGTGACAGTGCTGACCACTACAGTGCCTTGTCAAAGTATTCATACCCCTTAAACTTTTCCATATGCTGTCACAACCACAAACCTAAATGTGTTTTATTTCGATTTTATGTGATAGACCAACACAAAGTAGCACATTAATTGTGAAGTGGAAGGAAACTGATTCATGGTTTTCTTTTGTTTTTTTTTTAACAAATAAAAATCAGAAAAGTGTGGCATGAATATGTATTCAATCCCACTGAGTCAATACTTTGCAGAACCAACTTTCCCTGCAGTTACAGCTGCAAATCTTTTAGGGCATGCCTAAATCTGTGCCCATTGTTCTATGCAAAATAGCTCAAGCTCAGTCAGACTGGATTGAGAGCCTCTGTGAACAGCAATTTTCAAGTCTTCAGTTGGTCACTGAGTTCTTTCTCAGTTGGATTTAGGTCTGGACTTTGACTGGGCTGTTCTAACACATGACTATGCTTGGATCTAAACCATTCCATTGTACCTCTGGACGTATGCTTAGAGTCGTCGTCCTGCTGGAAGGTAAATTTCTCCTCAGTCTCAAATCTATTGAAGACTAAGAGATTTTCTTCCAAGATTGCCCGGTATTTGACTCCATCCATCTTCCCATCAACTCAGACCAGATTCCCTGTCCCTGGTGATGGAAAGCATCCCCAAAGCATAATGCTGACACCACCATATTTCACAGTGGAGATGGTGTGTTATGTCTTCCTGTGTGTGTGGCCTTCCACCATGCACAGCATTTGCATTTAGGCTTAGAAGTTTTGTCTCATCTCACCAAAACACCTTTTCCACATGTTTGCCGGGTCTCCAACATGGCTTGTGGCAAACTGCAAATGGGACTTCTTATGAATTTCTTTCATCAGTGGCTTTCTTCTTGCCACTCTTCCACAAAGGCCAGATTTGAGCTGTGGATCTCTGCAGCTCCTCCAGAGTTACCATTCGCCTCTTGGCTGCTTTGCTGTCCTTGCCTGACCTGTTAGTTTAGGTGATGGCCATGTCTTGGTAGGTTTGCAGTTTTGCCATTCTTTGCCTATTTTCAGATGATGGATTGAACAGTGCTCCTTGAGATGTTCAAATCTTGGCATAGTTTTTTTTTATAACCTAATCCTGCTTTAAACTTCTCCACAGCTCTATCCCTGACCTGCCTGGCATGTTCCTTGGGCCTCATAATGCTGTTTGTTCACTAATGTTCTCTAACAAACCTCTGAGGCCTTCACAGAACAGTTGTATTTGTGTCCCCTGTAGTGTAATGGTTTACACATTCAGCTTAAAAGTGAAAGGTCCCTGGTTCGATTGAAAGTGGGGACAAAAAAACACCTCTCACAAAGGAGTATTGTGTCAGGAAGGGCATCCAGTGTAAAATCTCTGCCAAATTACCAGTGCGGTGCATTTTTAGAGTAAAGAGGGCTAAATACATAGGTAAGCCAAACTTTTCAGATTTTTATTTGAAAAAAAATAGAAAACCATTAAGAATTTTACTTCCACTTCACAACTTTGCACTCCTTTGTCTTAGTCTATCACATAAAATCCCAATAAAATAAATGTATTTTGTCAGTTGTGATGTGACAAAATGTGAAAAAGTTCAAGCGGTATTGCAAGGCAATGTATATGTTTTCACTGTTGCCTGTTCTGTTCTGTGCTAGGGTTATGCTGCTACTCTTCTCACCTCCCTAGCTTTCCGTGTATTCACTTGGAGCTCTACCTGTAGGAAGGTCACAAAAAGTCATACTACCAAATCTAAATTTCTGCACATGTAAATAACAGCCTTTCTTTGGTTAAAACTGAAAGACTATTACATTTAAAAGTGGTTAAATCTATCTGCATATTACTTTACAAAGCCTGAGAATCAGAACCGAGTTGTATGTGTAAGTAATTTCACATCAGACCATCTCAAATAGTAGATTCATGATAATCACTGCCAATTGTGATCAAACTCTAAATGAAATGAAGTTAAACCCTGTCATATGAAGCTTACAAAACTGAAAACTATAAACTTTAAACACAGAATTTCCATGCAATATTTATTTGAAAAGTTTTAAATGGAAAAAGCTACAGTTTCTCAACAAGTAGTTTATTTATTTTGTAGTCTGGCAATACCCACTGGGGGTTTAAGTTTCTATGCCAGTGAGCATTCTCTCAAAAAGCCCCATTTTTCAAAGGATCTGACTCAACTAAGTTCAATTGATTTTGAAAGTATTTATGTATGCAACGCATTTGAAATGAGCAGAAGAGAATACCAATCAGTTTAGGAATTCACTTTACTCCTCTAGTGTAGGCGAGTCTGATCGATGTGTGTGAATACTTTTATTCAGTGAATGATAAATAGTAAAATGTAAAGAATCTGTGAAGTGGAGTTGTGGAAAAATCTGATGTTTTGCAAGGTAAAAGGGGGTTCAGGGTTATTTGTTAAAACAGTCAAATTAAATGCATTAAGTTTTGCCGTACAATTTATACAGTGCATTAGACAAGATTGAGGAGGCAGTGAGACAGTTTTAAACACGTCATGCAATCTTTCTATTCCATTGTACAATAACTCTTACAATAGTTTACACTGCTGAATTTTTATTGAAAACAAAGGAAACCCCAAAATAAGGGAGTGCATATAAGCAGAGTTCAACAACTCTCTTGAAGTAATCATTTTACATGACACAGAAATACCTACAACACTTTAAAAAATGAACAAGCAAAATCACAATCTGATAAGACATCTTTATGATCAAATATGTACAATAGAATTCTGAATATTTGACATAAAACACAGCTTGAAAACTTAGCTGATATTTAAAAACCATAATTCATCAACTGAAAACAAAAAAGACATGGTCTCAAAACATTTTGATATACTTCATCATCAGGATGTGCTCTTTTGTGTAATTAAACTCACTTTTGTAAACATTATTAGAGGTTTGACTGCAAAGTTTATATCATCTCATCACCCACAATTGTTGAAATAAGAAGAAAGCTCAAAAATATATATTCATGATTTTAAATATATAAATCTGTATATTTCCATGTTTTTAATAGTATATGTAAATGTTTTATTTATAATAAAAAATAAGTCTCCCTTCTTTGAGTCCACACCTGAGGAAGGTCTTACATACACTTAGTTCAGTTAATGAAAAAAATCCATTATGTATCAGTCAAATATAATTGTCATATATCAAAACCCTGAAAGTGCTTTATCATGTCAGCATTGGCTGTGGGAAATTGGGTTCACTTATCTTTATGGTAAATGTTTCAATGTTCTCAAGGACACAATAAACTATCCTATATAATAAGGTCATCAATTCTGGATGAACACGTTTTGTAATCAATGAGAGAATAAGAAACACTCAGTGCAAGGTTATTGCCCTTGGGATAACAAGAACACAGATGTTTTTCAAAAAGTCTGTCTCTTGGGTAAATGTCTAATTAAAGTGAAATAGGGGTTAAGAAAGACTTTGCTGTACAATAAAACCAATACAACAGAAGAAAAGTCATTCTCTCCCCTGATGCTATTATTTCACACTCTGCTGGGAGGCATTCGGAGAGGTAATTAACTTTGCTGACATATTGTGAATTCTTGCCTCTTAGGCTGAATCCTGGATGTGTAGATAGACTGATTGAAAAACTCCCATTTAGGTTTCCATCTTTAAATTATCCACGTCCAACCATATTTCTATGGTAATAATGCTGATAATCGCACTAATTTTACACTTGGCAGGAGATAATAGCCACAGCTTATCCTCAGCAACAAGCTTTAATTGCCATCCTCATTCTTTCTGTCATGCAAAATACCTGCTGTAGTTTGCTTAAGGAGGGAAAAAAATAAAAATAAAAGTAACTATGAGTGTCTGCACAGTTAAACCTAGATGGTTTAGCATGAAAATGTCAGCTTACCGGAGCAAGAAACTACTTTTCATGTGAGATTTTTATTTTATTTTGTGCAGACAAGTGTCGGTCTTTGTCAGCTCACTGAGGATCTATAACAATCTTCCTGGCAACTCAGTCATCTTCATTTCTAATATCCGTCAAATGTTTTTCAGTCACATGTTAAATGTAGAAAAAAAATGAACGCAGAGGAACAGTCCCTTACAGTACATTCAGAAATTTGTTTCATCCAAATGGTGTGAGCCCCAATTAATAGCAATATAACACAAAAAAAATACACACATCATCATTTGTGAAGGAGAAACCAGTAAATGTTTGGCTCTTCTGCTTGTTAACTTGGATATTGGACTTGGATATTGCATATGCACTATTTGAGGAGTTGTGATTTAATGGACATCAATTTCAGAGTGACCCATTTGTCTGTTTTTAATTATACATCTAATCAGTCTTGTAAACTCATTCCTCATGCAGGAATGAAGAAAGTACGCACTGTCGACTTTTAATTGAAAAAGTGCGTGGCCTCCAGGTAAAACAACTGAAGATCACTTTGAGTTTCCTTCAGTAAATGTGCTTTGAGGTGGGCATGAGTGACTTAAGATGATGGGGAGGAAAATTACATTCTAGGAGATTCAGAAAAAACTTGACTGTCTGAAATTAGTCTTTTGAAAAGTGGCTACAACAAATATCTTTACAACAAAAATAAACACAACATGTGAAATGACTGAAAACTCTGGGATGGCGTGAGAGAGGTCACTCATAGTTACCACTTTTCTTTTCCTTTTTTGTTATTTATGTAAACCTTAATCTATTATGCCACTATGATAGGAAAACTACTACAGTTGCACTGTATACAGTTAGTTCTACAAGTTTTGGGAGTTTTTTGGTAAATTTGCATCAGTACACCACCACAATGGATTTGAAGTCAAGTGTCAAAATTTGATCTAAGCGACTTAAAGTTTTAATTCAAAGGGTTATACAAAAGAATTCCATTAACTGTTTAGGAATTACAGGCATTTGTGTACATGGTCCTCTATTTTCACAAGTAATGTGACAAACAAACATAATTTTAAGTATAAGAATGGTTTTTGATGGTTGGATGAAAATCCTTGGTAGTCAGTGACTGAAGTCTAGAACCCATGGACATCACCAAATGCTCCTTCCTCCCTTGAGATGCTCTGCCAGGCCTTTACTTCTGCTTGTTTATGGGTCTCTTTGCTTTCAGTTTTGTCTTCAGTAACTGAAAAGCTGCTCTGTTAGGTCAGGGTGACTAACTTTACAATTGCTTCAAGCCCTCATTTCTTTGCATTGAGAAACTCCTGGATTACTTTTTGAGTATGCTTTTGGCCATTCACACAGTGAAGAACTGGCCAATCAGTCTTCCAGCATTTGGCTGAATCTGAGCAGTACATGTCCATGCTATAACATTGCCTCTACCATGTTTAACAGATAATGTGGTATGCTTCTGATCATGAACTGCTCCTTTGGTTGTCCATACTTTTCATTCCTTTCTGGTCCAAGTTAATCTTGGTTTCATCTGTCCAAAGATATTTTTTTCCAGAACTGGTCAGGCTCTTTTATAAGTCGTCTGGCAAAATCTAATCCAGGCTCCTGTGCTTGAGTCAAATCAGTGGTTTGCACCTTGTTCCTCTGTATTTACATTTATGAAGGCATCTCTTGATTTTTGACTTTGACAATGATACATCTAACTCCATCAAAGTTCTTGACTTGGCTAGATGTTGTGAAGGATTTTCTCTTGACCAAGTAACTAGTTCCATGATCATTCACTTTAGTTTTCTTCTGTGGCTTTCCAAGCCTTTTGGTGCTGCTAAGCTGGCCAGTGCATTCCTTCTTTTTAAGAATGTTCCAGATTATGATACTGACAAGTCCTTAAGTTTTTGCTGTCACTCTAATGGGTTTATTTCTCTATCTGTCAATCTAATTATGGCCTTTTTTCACCTGTGTCGACATCTCCCTCCACCTCATATTAAGAGTTTCAGTGAAGAGCTACCAAATGCACGTTCAACACTTAATCAACTCCAGATCTTTTAGCTGCTTAGTTTGTCATAGAGTAATGACAAAACAGACTCGCCTGGTCATAAAACCACTTGCAAGTTACATTTGAGCCTCTGAAAATAACTGACTGTGTATAAAAACTGTTGTAAATCCTAAACAGTGAATGCAAATTTTTTGTCAAACCCTTGAATTAAAGCTGGAAGTCTGCAATTTGATCACATTTTAAATGTTTGATTTAAAATCCACTGTGGTGGTGTGAAGAGGCAAACTTACAGTTCATTGTTCCAAAACTTGTATATGTATATAAATATGTTCCTTCTTTTAAAAAAATAAACATCACAAACTCTAAAAATAGTGTCCGTGTATTTTTCCAAAAAATACATGACTACACGAAAAGCTATGAAAAGCTATGACACGGTGCTTTAATGGTTGTTTACTCTATAGCTTAATTAAAGCTACTTCAGCACAGTGGAAGTATTAAACTTGTGTAACTAAACTAACAATTGCCTTTGTGAAAGGTGGATCAGTTTAAATATTGTAGGGAGAAACAAAACGAGGCTCGTTGTTGCTCATAGAAAAAGCAAATGACTGACAAAGTATCTGCTAAAATACAGTAATACACATATTTTTGGCTGCTCTATAAATGTTAAAAAAAGAAAATACAGGAGTTGCTCTCGTGTTGGTTTTCTGATGCAGTGGGTGGCCTCAGAATTCTGGCAAAATTTAGTACCAAACCTCACTTACTATCACAACTACAGCTGTTGCCAAAATCAGCCAGGATTTTCTAATTAAGTTAGAAATCAATTTGAAGTGTAAATTCTGTGACAGTACCTTAGGAATATATTTAAATAA
This sequence comes from Etroplus canarensis, assembly GCA_015106775.1. Classification (NCBI taxonomy): domain Eukaryota; kingdom Metazoa; phylum Chordata; class Actinopteri; order Cichliformes; family Cichlidae; genus Etroplus; species Etroplus canarensis. The sequence goes on from VUQH01067846.1 coordinate 9,146, forward strand.
TCACTTCTGTTGAGAATGAATCAGCCCACTGGAGCGGCTTATTTTACACAAAGAATTGTAAACCAATCTACAACCCAGTTTTCCATTGTGAAACACCTATTTTCTTGCATACAAGTAAGAGAGTGTGCAGTTAATTACTTCGCCCTAAGTACTCATACTTGTAAAATTATGTGAACTTTTATCATTTGAATGGTACAAGTGTTTTCCTTTGAAAGAAGCTGTTAAACTCACCGTGCATTGACTGAACTTGTACACTCTCATTATTGCTTTCAGTGTTTCCTTTTTGCATTGTGAAATCGCTACTCCACAGCCAGAGACAAGAAATACGTGTTTGTCCCACCCCGTAATCTCTGATGTCAAAGCAATATAAAAGTCTAAATAAATGGAATTGCAGAGGATTAAAAAAGATGACTGTGACATTACCTCAGATCGTTTTCTTAGGATGGAGGTTGTCTGGTGCTGCAGTACTAATACCATTAGTATAATTGGAAGCTGGTTCATATGTAATACAAGTACTTTATCAGTCAGCAAAGTCAGCTGCCCACTCAGTGTCAAATGAGCAGAATGGAACTCAATATTTGTACGCCACCATAGATTGCTTCTGCAGTTTACATTGTGCAAATGGAGTAGAGTGAGGAGAGAGTTTTACCCCTTAGTCACTGTGAGAAGTAAAGATCTAGAAATGATTTTGAGCAACAAATTTGTGTATACTGTATATATTAAAAGGAAATTGATTATTTAGATTTGATAAATGCAGTGCAGCTCTTACTTTTGTCAAATAAGGGTTTATCTTAGTCTAATATCTAAACCAAATGTAGAGTATGGTATATGTAAGGACAAAGTAATGAAAAAGGGGATATTCTTGCTTTAAAGGCTTTCTCAAACCCTTTTTGTCTGTAAGCAATGGGACCACATGAATACATACACAATTTTCTCTCCCTATGTAATCTGTTCACTTGTTTCAAAGGGACAAGATGCAACTGGAAAAGTTCAATATCAGAAAAGTACCAATTAGGATTTGAGCAATATTTTTCAAGATTCAGAATTATTTGTTCTTATTAAGTATGCTGCCCAATTTAATTGTAAATGTAGGACCTTTGTATAGATTTCATCGTGAAGTATGGATGATGAGCTTAGTAGTTTCACAGCCTGAAGAAAGAAACTTCCTCAGAGTGTATCGGTACAACAGCAGATACTTATTTTTGCTTGTTAGATGGCAGCAGGGTGAACATGCTACAGCTGGGGTGGGTCCTGTTAGGTTTATGATATCGTCAAATAAAAGAAAAAAATCAAATGAACTCTAAATATAAAGTCCTGATCATGCAGTTATATTCAGTTTTAAAAGAGCGGGACAGAAGGCTTAGAACTTTGAAGGGACAAACTTTTGGAGTCAATCTGAATTAAAATTTTTAGAAGGATTCTTTACCATGGTGAGAAAGGGCAAAAACAGAAATCTCACATATTCAAATGATATAACAAAATGGATAAACATTGCCTTGATGTTCCCAAGAAAATAATACAAACTAGCCATGATCAGAGATCATTCTCCATCTAGGGACTCAATTCATGCAAAATAAGGAGTGAAGTTTCTGTTGTGGTGGAGGTACGCAGTCTTGGATAGCTTTTGCTATTTATTCTTATAGTAAAATACCTATGATTTGAAACTATGTTTTAGGGACTTTGTAAAACTTAAAGCATTGATTAATTCGAAGTTTTTGCAAACTTTTTCTTTTGAGAGTTTTACTTTTTTCTGATCTTTCGAAAAGTGCTGGCTTATAAATGGGGTTTATTTGCATTTTCTCTCCATTTTTATCTAGACTTTACATAATGTGCATTTTAAACTGTCAGTGTTGCAAAAAAGGGCTGTTTTATATATCTTGTTACAGCAAAAAAGATCACACATTTGTTTGGGCAAACCAGAGTCTGAAAGGAATGTAGTTAAACCAGTGAAAATCCAAAGAAAATTAAGACAACAGCCTTTAGAGCCATAAATACATGTAGAACTCTTTCTTAGAAAGACTATAAGCCAAACAGCAGTATTCACTGCAACTCAGCATATTTTTCTACAACGTTTACCATGACAGTATATTTTTAAAATACGTATACTCACATACAGTACTGTGCAAAACTCTTAAGCCACCCTTCTATGCTCTGGAGAGGCCAATACAAGACTGACAGTGTTCCATTGTGTGTGTGT
>VUQH01067847.1:0-10418 GCA_015106775.1 Etroplus canarensis
TGGAGAGAGTAACTGAGACACTGAATCGCTGGTTTTCCTTGCCTATATCCATGGCTGGCCGAATAAATTTGATAAAAATGACTATTTTACCCCAGTTTTTATATCATTTTCAAACATACCATCTTTATCTAAATTAGAGGAAATGACAATTACTAACTTAGAAGGGAAAGGTCAAATATCTAAATACTACAATATGTTAGTAGCACATAGCACAGAATCAACACTAGATAAGTTAGATTCCTGGAGAAGTGATATACAGGAAAATATTGATGAGTCGGATTGGAGGGATGCTTGTTTAAAAGCACAAAAACAAACAATAAACACAAGATTTCAATTACTTCAATATAAGTGGTTGCTGAGAATGTATATAACACCTGCCAAGCTCCATCATATATCTGCTAATATTCCAGATGTATGTACGTAGGACTGAGAGTCCTCATGTTTAACTGTTATACAGTAATGATCAAATGCTTTTAATTCTTTTGAACAGAGCAGCTCTAAAATATGAGAACTGACACTAAATAGGTTTTTATTAAGTATTCTACAGCCCTTTACTAACTTTAGATGCAAATTAATATATTAACCAACTTAACTGAATTTCATTAATAATGATTTATTCCTCCTGTTAAATTCAAATATAAAAAGATTTTAAATTTAAGTTCATTTTTAACTGCAATCCAAATGCCAGTAACAAAGGGAAGCAGAGACCAGATTAACTGGAAAACATGGGAGCTTTATTGGTTTTAATACACAATTTATTCAGCGACTGGCTCCACCACAGTAGTCTTCTCGCTGATGTAGATGCCGTCCAGGAACTTCCTGATGTCCTTCTTTCTAACTGTGGTGGCCTGCTGGATCAATGCCGCTGGAAACAAAGAGAACACCCAAGTGTGAGAGCAGAGGCCTGATCAACAAGATGGAGGTTAAAAGAAAAGGTCACTTCAGCACAACATGCACAGTAGCCTGCATGCACCAATAAAAGAAAGATTAGACAACTTTAAAACTCAAGATGCACGCTGTGATAAAAATTAATGTAGACAAAATGAAATCAAAACTATCCAGACATCTGACTCAAAGGCCACACAGGGATAGGCAGCTGTTCATATCAATTACAATTTATAAAATCACATTTATGATTAAAAAACAAAACAAAAACAAAATCTGATTTTTTAAGTTATTTTACACATGAACACTTTGGCCATTTTGTGAAGGAATTACATTTTGGAGCCAGACATCTGAAAATGACTAACTGTGAGCTAGATGTCAAAATTTGGAAGTGTATCTCCTTCTACAGCAAAAAAAAAAAAAAAAAATCATTCAGGTGTCAAGATGCCATCTTTATAAAGACAACTGTGCTATTATGAAAAGATAACTGTAATTATAACTGATATTAGCCAATTAAACACCCATTTTAAACACTAATTTTTGATAAATGGCACAATGTCCCAGCTGTTAAGTTGGGTTAATTTAAAAGCATATCTTTAGCTGTCGAAAATAATTATGTTTTTACTATACTGCCCAGCACTAACAAATAACTTGAAAAATGTAAAGCAGCAGTGCACTGGGTAAAGCTTGAGAAAGCTGTAAGAGAAAGAAGCCATTAAAGGAAAAACTCAAGAGAACATGCAGGGAGAAATAAAAGAGAGGTCTCCCCCTGCAGGGCAGAAGGACGGTGTCGACGACATTTTCTAACCTCTACGAATGCTGGATAACTTATTGTTCCGCCTCCAATACTGTTCCCTTCTCAGACACGTAAATGCCATCCAAGAACTTTCTGATATCCTTATTTTTGACCGTTGTGGCCTGCTGGATCAGAGCAGCTGGAACAGAGAAGTTTGGGTGATAAGCAGGACATCACACAAAAATTACAGACAAGAAGATAAAAGAATCACGAAGGACTATCCAGGGGGGAAAGTCGTTGTGTTACCAACAATCCGTTCAGCATACGTGTACTGTCATACATTCAGTTTGACAGGAATTTCCAAATCCAGCTGCAGCTCATACATCTGCCAATGAAAATCTGCTGCCACTCAACCTTAGTTTGTGTGTCCACTGTATCCCTGAGATGAGTCTCATATAAAACGCCCCTCTATTTTTGCATGCAGGTCTAGCTGACAATTGGAGAATGAAAACTGTTGAATGGATTGTGAATGCATTTGTATTAACATTAATTTAGTTTGCCCCTTTAAGCCTTAAACTGAATTTGGCTGCTAAAGAAAAGAGGGAAACATTTCCAAGCGGAACAGAGACTAGCCTAACAGCAGCTTTAATGAATGTGTCAAATCCCGGGGATACAATAAGACAATTTCCAGCTACATTCTGGTAATATATTTTCTAACACAGCCTTGACAGCTGCAGGCACCTGCAGCTCAACTGAGGACCATTTTGCTTTTAAACTCATTTTCGGCTATTAAGGTCAGGTGACTGACTATTGACACTTTTTGGTCTTTGTTTAGGCACATTGTGCTCTCTTACTCCTATTGTTATAAAAGCTAAAAGCTTGTGTGCTGGAGCTCAGAGCCAGAATTGTTCCACTTACAAACACTGTTGTGGACAAAGCCTATAGCAGCAGTAAATGTATTCCCACAGCAGAGAATCTATATCATTTAAAGTACACTGTAAATAGAATAAGTGAAAACGTGTCACTCCCAGAAGGTTTTAAAATGAATATAACCTGCTCCTGACCAGATTATGTTTTCAGCTCAAATTTCTGCAGTGATTTAGCCAGCTTAAAAGAAAGCCACCTTTGTGACACTGAAAACTGTGACTTTAAGCCCAACATAGATTGTTAACCCATAAATCTCGCTTCATAGTACACCCATCTGGTAAAAACCATATCTTCTGACTTTTGTCCTAGAGATATAATTTGTTTATCTTTATACATATTCCATTATTTGATGGCGGTTCTTAACTGATTATCACAAAAGGTTAGGGACAGATGGAAGAGAGTAAAAGAGAGCTATACATAAAATTGGATTTAACAGGATTAAGAGCTGCACCAAAGCAATGATGTCCAACTGGATGCAGACTGTAGAGAAAGTGTAAGACAAATGTGTACAGAGTCCACAGTTTTAGAAGAGAAACAACCATTCAACCATTCTGATGATAACATCACCAACAGACTTCCTCTGATCTTCTATTAATCTTTATTCTAATCAAATAATGGCCAACCTGCAAGAGCGGCTCAAGCCTGGTAGGTTATCATTTCATCTTAAAAAAACAAAAAACAAAAAACTGACATTTAACAGAGCCATACAGGAAACTGGTAGACATACCGGAGTTGGACACCAGCTCAATATCATTACCCTCCAGGACGAGCTCATCTTTCTGTGAGGCTGAGACTGAACACATCACACCTAGAAAAAAAGGACAAAATATATTAACTGAAAACCACAGTGAGTTTGTAATAGTTTTTCAGACACCTAAATATGCTGCTGCAATCAAACTGCCAATTAAAAAAATCTGACCGTAGCCACCATACAAAAGAATTAAAGAGTAACTTAACATTAAAATCTTTTAGTCAGTGGATAAAATGTACAGTCGCTTTTCTGAACATCATTTTTAAAAATCCTGTTCTAACTAGCTGCCAGGGGTTGTCGCTGAAACAGGAACAAGGATGGAAAAGGCAGCATTTGTCTCTAGAAACACCAAATAATTTCAGACATCTATACACAGTGTGGACATTATGTCCCTGAAATACAATATGAGCTCAGGATCTTCAAGTCTGAAACTCAAGTTTTTTTAAGACTGCCTGTGTTCAACTGCAACTACACAGACTGCATCAAAAACTATCACTCAAATGATTTACTTTTTCATTTGGGAAATAAGGATCAGTGATTCTGATCTTTAAATCTGTATCAGCACGTAATGGTTAAAAAGGATTCATATTCATTCACAAGGAGGCCAGAAATCAGCTGTGTTTTACCAAATGTTTCTAAATTTTACATCAAGACAACAAAGACTTAAAAAAAATGCTTCACTGCACTGATTCTACAAAGACAGCACCTGCCTAAGGGTCTGATAGTTGTAATAAATTACTGTAGGTGGTACATGCCTGAATTATGAGATACATGAGTGTAATTTCCCCCCTGGGGACTAATGAAGTAATCTGATTATCACAACAATTAATCTGTTTTTTCAAAAAAATCTGTTGATTAATAAAGCATAACGAGCCTCTAGTTATATAATCAATGGTTTTATCCATTTTCCCCATCAGTCATCAGCTGGCTCAGCTTCTCATATGAGAATTTTATGCTTTTGTCTTAATGAAGTAAATTAAACATGATTGGATTTTGTGCTGATGTAGCAGAAGTCAAAAACAGGGTTCAGCACATTCTAACAGCTCTAACAAATTTCAGTCATTTTAAAGGCTGAACTGATAAATACATTCACTGGATTTATGTCTGGTTATTATAACACTGAACTCAAACTGTCACAAATATTTTCATCAAGGAACCTTTATTCTAACTTCCCACTGCTCCTGACAAACTTCCATTTATACCACATCTCAAAAACCTCAAACACACACACCATCCTCAAACTTTTCCATGATATGTAACAGACTCACCGGGCCTCATTCGGACACGGCGAATGTACTTCTCTCCCAGGAAGTTCCTGATCTCCACCAGGGTTCCGCTCTCCTGGATGACAACGTTGATGGGGAAATGGGCATACACGGAACGCATTTTGTACCGGAAACCCTGCAGTGTGAGAAGCACAGAGTCAGACTGACAAAGCAAACAAAATGGGCAGCCTCAGGTTTTACCCCACCAGAGGCTGACAAAAATGTTTATAAAAGGCATTTTGACACGCATTCACTCAGCTACAGTCACCAACTCAAACAAGTAGCTCTGAGGTCTCACCAAAGTGACTCCCTTGATCATATTCTGGACATGGCTGCAAATGGTGCGAACTGTGGCCAGCTCCTTCCTGTTTCCCCACCATTTGTCCACACGAAGCTGAGAAGAAAGCACCAACTCAAATCACTTTCATTAAACTGGTGGCAACACGTCAGGCTACAGGTACACTGGCACAGTTGCCCCACAGACTGCCACTGACAACTATGATCACATTCATCTGTGACAGTGGCTGGTAACTGTCTGTTGGTTGCAATTATACTTTGGCTAACTGATTGAAAATAAAATGATTTGCACATGTAATGCAGCCCCAAATCCTGCAGACATGCACGCAAGAACACAAATGTCCAACGCAGTCGTACCCAGATATTAAATGGTCTTCCATCTGCACACTCCCTGGTACAGAGTGTGTTAGATATTTAGCTTTGGACTAGGGCCACAGCAATCCATTATTTTGTTAATCAACTGTTCCATCATTTGAGTAATCAGATACATTTTAAACCTGAATTTTTCCTGTCTCCTTAAAACAGTTAGTGTGAGAACAACAGCCTTTTAACATTGAGTTACTGAGCACTGATGCTACTGAACCTGTTGTAAAAACTCTGAATTGCAACTGCATCAAATTTGATTAAAAAACATGCAACACCACCACAATGTTTCACGCATTTTGTTCCTAGTATTAGGTAACCGCTGGATTTTAGCCACCTGATAATTTGACTTAAGTTTAAAAACAATAAAGTAATAGGACAGCATGTCATTTTTCCTCTAATGTGTATGGCTCATTAGCCTACACTATCATCACAGAGGCATCTCTTCCAAGAATATATATATTTTTTTTTTTTTAAAATCACCCCAAATCGTGAAATTTCAGCACTAAATTATAGTCATGCAAGTGAGGTTGTTTTAAAACAAATAGATGCAACCTCAATAAGACGAACTTTTACATTATGTATAACTACTTTCTAAATAATTTGCTCTGTATCAGGGCCACCTTCATTGTACTCTTGATCTTCCATACACTGAAACACTTTCTAAATTGCAAAATTCTTGTTGCGCTTCAAGAGTAGAATGCCAGTCCTTCCTCCTCTTTTAGACATGTATTGACAGTGAAAAACACTGACAACAAACATGCATAAGAAAACAAAGATGAAGAATAAGAAACAGCTGAACAGTGGGCCCCTTGCACTATACCGATAAACATACTGAATGGATACATTGCTCAATCAATCAATTGAAATGATCAGCACTACTTGGTCATGTCACCTAGAAAGTGCTGGCTGTCAGCTGACAAGTGCTCAAAAGTTTATTTCCCTGCTCTGGTACAAAAACCTGAGAGCAAAAACTGCATTTTCTTCAGGAAATTTTTTCCCCTCAGTTCACACATGTCCATTTCAATATTAGATAGAACAAAGGGTTTCTTATTGGACAGGAATTTTGAACTGAATTTTGAGTGATTAAGGTGAGTCAGTGATTTCAATTCTTTTTGATCATATAAACAAATGTTTTTCCAAGGAAAATGTAGAGTTGAAAAGCATAATGTAGCATAAGCACACTTATACACAGTAATAATCAGGGTCCACCACTGAGCATTATTTGTGTGAATTAAATGAGGCAAAGAATATGCATCAAGAATTTTTGTATAATTGAATTTTTGGGTGCAGCACATTGGTTAGCACCGCTGCCTCACTGCAGAGGAATCCAAATCCAACTACTGGCCAGCTTGGGCCATTTTGTGTGGAGTTTGCGTGTTCTCTCTGGGCACTACAGATTCCTCCCACAGTCCAAAGACATGCAAAGGGGGGTTCACTTAATTGGACAGTTTCTTTGACTTGGCCCTGTGATGGGCTGGCAACTTGTCCAGGCTGTACCCTGCCTTTTTCCCTATGAAAGCTGGGACTGGCTCCAGCACCCCCCGTGATCCTGAACTATATAGGCCAAATAAAATGGATGGTTGAGTTATTCAAGCCACTCAGCAAATTGTTCCAGCCCTAGTTTGGATTCCTGAGTGGATCTTAACTAGTTTTCCAACTTCTCTGATAAAGATGCAACTATCATTTTAGAAGACTCCCCAACCACCGAAATGGTGATTCCGATCAGGCACTAATGAAAACAGAGTTTGAATACACATGCATTACAAATCACACGCTGTTAACCTGAAACACATCTCCCGTTAGTATTTGAGTCCTAAAGCTGTCGAAGCACAGGAGCACTTTCCATTTAGCATTATTCTGGCTGGCAGACTGGCCTCACATTTTCATACCTTCTTCTGTTTCTTGCCCAGCAGGCTGAGCTCCAGGTTGATGTGGTTGAACTCCCTGGTGAGTTTGCCACGGGGCCCTTTAACAATCACTGTCCGGCCCTTTAGCCTCACATCGACTGCCACACAGCAAGCAGAAAATGGAAAAACTGTTAAGGAGCCATACTTTACATCAGGGTTTTAATGCACCTGTGCTGAGCAATAACTTTGGTTTCTTACCATTGTCGGGGAGGTCGACAGTCTGACTGCTGAGAATGGTCTTCATTCTGTAAAAAGACAAAATGTATGTTTATTATCTCGCCGAACTGTGTTTATAAGGCATGTGTCAGCACTGTTATCATAGGTTATAGTTCTGGAGCTCTTGTTAAGACCCGCAGGCTCCTGTGTGTTTGTTTAAAGTCTGAGCAGTGTGAGCTGCAACCACACTGTACTCAATCTGCTAAATGCTAACAGAAAGCTGACATTAGATGGGCTTTAAGACCCCAAAACATTCAAGCGTTAAACGACGCTAAAAAGTCACATGTAACAGTGCGAACTATTTACACGTAAACCCGCGGAGGGCCTGAGCACGAACGGAGCGCCAGGCCTCACACAGCCAACCTCTTTAAAACTACCATCATATTACCTCACAGCCCTAAACTACAACATAAATACAACTCATGGTGAGAAACATAACACTTTCCACGTCCGATGGCTGAAAACTGAAAGGCAAATAACTTTAATCGACGCAGATGTAGTTAGATGAAACCCAAGCAATTATTTTTCGGCTATCCTCACCTCGCCGGTAGCAGAGGAAAGGAGGAAGGAAGGACGTCACCACGCAATTGTAGAGTACGTACGAGTCATCACTAGGCGTTACGAGACGATCGACGAGCGCATTGATCACGATGATCAGGAGGAGATACTTTGGAAGTTTGGGTCGTTAAAGATGTTGTAGACAAACAGCAGAGGTGTAGCAAACCATTGTATCTGTAAAATGTAATTACAATCCTATTAAAGGAATATCTTATATTAAAAGAAAGAAGTTACAATACTGTGCAAAAGTGTTGTGCCACCCTTCATTTTTTTATATTTGGCTGGGAAAAGAATCAGAATCAGAAACTTTATTGTCATTATACATCAGTACAACGAAATTGTAAGTGCGTGAATTGTATTCTGTGGGTTGTCACTGAGAAAGTCCTTAATCCAGAGAAATGTGGAATAGGTGCAATGATTTATTGAAACATGGAAATGCAGTTCTGTCAGAAATGAGTTCTGTCAGCTCTTTGGGTCCAAAATCCCCTGAAACCTGACAATTAAGTATGCTGACCACACAACCATTCTGTGCCTCATTAAGAATGGGGCTGAATTGGAGTACAGGAGTCTGGTTTATGATATCCTTGGAGAGGAGAATGACTTCATTCTCAACACAGACAAGACTAAGAAAGTAATATCAGACTTCAAGAAGAAATCCTCCCCTCTGTGGCCATTTATCATCAGAGGGTCTGAGGTGGAGGGTTAAGAGCCACAAATTTCTGGGTCTCCAAGTAGCAGCAAACCTGAGCTTGCCACAGAGAAAAAAAACCCAATGACAGCTGTACTGTACAAGAAGACAGGGCTTGGCTGTCACCCGCTCACTGTGGCCCACAGAGGTCCAACAGAGAGCATCCTCACTACAGGCATCATCACTGTCTTGTTTGGAAACACCACACAGGCAGAGGGGACAGCTCTTCAAAGAATCATAATGGCAAATTGCAGTGGGAAAAAGAGACGGCCTTGGCTGACGACGCCAGGGTCGCGGGCTCTGCGCAAGGATGACACGGGTGGACGGCGGTAATGCACTATTTTGTTCTTTGCCAACTGCCAATAAAATTTACAAGAAGAAGAAGAAGATTGCAGTGGATTACTGAGACTTCACTTCCTTCATTGGATACTTTATATACACAGCACTGCAGGAAGAGACCAGAGATCATCATCAGAGACACACTTCTTCCAGCTCACACACAAAGCACACAGTCTGAGACACAGCGGAGTGGACAGTATCACCACACAGAACACAATTTTTAAACAGTTTTTTCCCCTTGATACTGTTAGAATGATGGTAAGAACAAAATAACAGCTTATTTCACGTGGTGTGTATTTGTATAAGCAACATTCATTATCAAAAAAGAGCCATTTTTGATGTATGGAGCCACAAAACATATTTGGGCTTTACAATGAAGGGGGTTACAGCCTACTAAGTATAGTCTATAAATATCAGTACACCCAGTAAGTGTAAATAAAATCTTTAACCACCTATGACTACTCTGTAGTGGGCTTTTTATGCATTTTCATGACATGAATACCATGTTTTTTAGGGAATTACAAACAAAAGCTGCTTTGAAAAACGAGTCAAGCTCTAGGTTCCAGTTTGAGTCCTGTGTTTGTGAAAGTGAATTAAATGAAAATAGCCTGCTTTGATGATAACACATGCTGCATAGTCTAATAGTTTAAAAATAACAGTAAAAGTGAAGAAAATAGATTTTGTCCAAGGTCAGCATCCTTGGCAGTGAAAGCCAAGTGAAAGCCACGGGACCATCAAGTGTTTTTTCCCTTGGTCAAAGCTACAGGGAGCCACTGCATGTGTACAAAAGAGACAGGTGCAGCTTCCAGACCCCTGGTAAGGGGGTATGGTCCCAAGGGGTCGTCGCCACAGCGGATTAATCCGCATTGGTAATCTGGCAGAGGTTTTACGCCGGATGTCCTTCCTGACGCAACCTTCCATGGTGAGAGGGGCTTGTGTCCCCACCTTTTGTAAACTTCTTCTTCTTCTTGTAAATTTTATTGGCGGTTGGCAAACAGAGTGCATTACCTCCACCAACTAGTATTAAGTCCACCCGTATCATCCCGTCTTTTCTTTTTCTTAGTAGTAGTAGAAGTAAAGTTTATTGGCGGTTGGCAAACAGCGAGGTGCATTACCGCTACCTACTGGTATGGAGCATGGACTGGAACGTCGCTCAAAACACTCAAATCCTCCCAAGCAACCTACTCCGCCTTAAAAACTGGAATAAAGCCTGATAGCTTTCACTTCTCGAATCAGAGTTGACAAGAGCAGAAGGGCAAGGACACGAGTGGACGGGATACTAGTGGGTGGCGGTAATGCACTATTTTGTTTGACAACCGCCAATAAAATTTAAAAGAAGAAGAAGAAGAAGAAGAAGAAGAATAGTAAATAGACTTAAAAAAAAACTCCGTTGCAGCGTTAACCCCTCAGACATGTTGCCCAGACATGTTGCACTTCAAGGTACCTTCATCCTTTGAAGGTGACATCAAGGCACAATAATTTA
>VUQH01067853.1:0-11976 GCA_015106775.1 Etroplus canarensis
CACACACACACACACACACACTAGAGAAGCTGACATTTAGAACTGCACTACAGGTAGGGAAGATATCAAATGGGGCTTATTTGCATATAGCAGACAATGTTCACACTTCATTTGTTTGAAGAGAGTGATTTCTCCAGGGCCACTGGCAGCCCTGTCTCTTCTGCCCCGAGACTCTGGGGACAGTGAAGCACCCAGCTGTACAACTCGTGCTTCATCTGCCCCTGTCACAGCTAGCTGGCTGACCGCCTACGTCTATCTCTCTCCCTCTGTCTGTCTCTTACTGTCTCTCAACCCTCCTCGCTCCAGCAGCACCACCTCCTCCTTGTCTTTTCTTTCTTCTGCTTTAGATCTTGCAAACCTCACTTCTCCACACCACCAACTTTCTAGGCACACTCCATCTGGAAGCACATAACTGCAATTTGCAACATACTAGTGTGACAAGTGAGTAGAATACAGTATGTAGTATATTCCTTATGAGTAAGGCTGCATTTATCTGTTTAACCAATAGTGCAGAGTGACAAAACAACACAGCTGTCTCATTCCCATCCATTTTTTTTTTATTTTAGCGGGTGTTCTGATGATAGGACATGCAGATAATAAAAAAATAACAATAAATATATTAATAATAAATTATAATTAAAAAATAAAAATAAAGCTGTAACCAACTTTTGTCAAAGCTGATGTGAGGTCATCCAGCAACAATGAGCACAAGCAAACAAATACAGGGGAGTACTTCAAATTGCATGAATTAAAAAAGAGAGAGCCAATTTTCTTCCTTAGTATGCTATTTTTTCTTCTGTACCCTGCACACTATTTTTACCTGCAACAATATGCCCAGACCAACAAAGATGTTTGCATTTTTAAGATATACTTGCTGCAGTCAGGAACTCCAAGAAAAAAATATGTAATTTAGCAGTTTTGTACCCCAAATAGCAGCACCACCACTCCCTTTCCATATTTTATCTGTTTGTCTTTTGAGCGTGTGAAGCGCCCTGTGGTTAGTTGTGTTCTAACTATTCATGACAGAGAATGGAGCGGCTAGTTGTTGTACTGCTGGAAGTCATCATAGTGAGAACAACCATAATAAATAAAATAAAAGAACAGAAAAAATGACCATGTAGCAGAAAGGCGTTGAAAACCACAGGTCAACACCTTGTTATTGTTATAGTAGACTGACTCCGTACAGCATCTCTGCCTTTTCGGCCTCTGTGGAGACTATATAAAAGCTGCTTACCTCGGTTTCAGGCTGGCTGCCATTTCAAAGTAGACAGCTCATCAAGATGAGTGACAAGGGTTGGGGCTAAAACTGACCAACTGAGGAGGAGGAGGCGGAGGGGGGAAATAATACTGACAGAAGTCACATTTAGACCAAATGTTTCCTGTTGCAGCTTTTAACTGACACTACTGTACAACAAGCTCCTTCTTCCTATTCATTTTTGTTTTTACTCCCATTCCCTGTCTCTTTATCTCAATCTAATTTGCCCACCACTCCTACCCCCTCCCTCTCTCTCCCTCTCTCTCTCTCTCTCTCTGTCTCTCTGCTTATCCCCTGTTAATCTAGATTTGCCATGTGGCCAAGCCAGTGCTGGATGGATGGGGCTTTGCACACACAGTTGTCCTTGCCTCCATTTTGTTTGTCCTGACATAACAGCTTGATGTCAAAACGACAAAAACTCACAGAAACTGCTGTAGTCCCTCATGTCGGGCAAGCCTGGCACTTCTACAGGATTTTCACAAATTACACATTGAGCCCTCCATCACTCTACAATTAAACTCTTCATGCAAGACCTTGGTTGAAATACAAGTGAATAACATGAGATCTCCAAGTAATAGAAGCTTAAGAATAGCAACATTCATTTTGAATGGCTTTAAAACGTATTATAACTAGAGCTGGATTCTGCTGGGCAGGATCTGTGTCCTATATCTGACCTCATGTGGAGGATTTTGTGAATTTCTGAAACAATACCATGGGAATTATGGATATAACATGTGACTAGTTTTTTTTTTTATGGCAGAGTGGTTCTTGGTGATTGAAGTCTTTGGTAAGGAAAGTTTATAAGGTCCTGTCAGATCCTGTTACCCTAGTCAAACACTTTCCTTTAAAACATGGGAAAACATTAACATGTTAACACTGTCAGCTTGAAGCAATGTAAATTCCCCCATTTTTCATTTACATCATTGTTAGATACTAAAAATGAAATTATGAAATGGTCATTTTATCGACTATGACCTAAACCATCTGCAAACCTTAAAAACCCTCTAAACTGTGAATAAAAACAGTTAGCAGTAATTTGCAAATCATTTTCAACATCTATTCAATTAAATACAGTAAAAGGACAATATATATATAATGTTCAAACTAATGAACATTCCAAAAAAGATGTGACAGGGGCATGTTTACCAGTGTTTTACATTACCTTTTCTTCTAACAACACTCAGTAAGTGGAAGTCATTCCCATTCCTCCTTGATATACATCTTAAGTTGCTCAACAGTCCAGGGTTTCTGTTGTCATGATGTGCCATACTTTTCAATGAGAGACAGGTCTAAACTATAGGCAGGCCAGTCAAGCACCTGCACTTTTTTACTTCAAAGCTATGCTGTTGTAGCCTGTGTTGAATGTTGCTTGGCATTGTCTTGCTGAAATTAGCAAAAAAGAAAAAAAGGATACTGTCTGGCTGGAAGCATATGTTGCTCCAAAATTTGTATGTACCTCTCAGCATTAAGTTACCCATGTAACTTTTGAACTTTGCTTTGATAAAAATCTAGATATTCCTTTTCCTGTTTAGCCCAGAGAACACAACAGTCATTTTTTTCCAAAAAGAATATGAAATGTGGAACCGTCTGACCACAGCACTTTTTCACTTTGGGTCAGTCATCTCAGATGAGCTCAGGTCCAGAGAAGTCAGCAGCATCTCTGAACGATTTTTATAGAGGGATTTTCACTTTGCATGATAGAACCCTAATTTATACTGGTAGATGCAGTGATGTACTCTGTTGTTGTGATGTGGCAGTTGGGTGTGGTGATGGCTTGGTTGCAGGGAGAGAGGTGGAGCAGGGTGGTTAGGGGGCTCTGTCAGGGTTGACTGGCACAGCTGCCACTCTGTTGCTAACCAGTCTCTCCAATTAATTCAGTAGTACAGCAAAACCAAGAAGACACCCAGCAGAATGTACAAAGCTGCATGAGGCTGAACTTCTTCTTTCAGCTGCTTCATTAGGAGTCAAAAAAGGAGATTTTCTGCCTTTATTTCACCCTACCCCTTCCATCCTCTTCTGTCACACCAACCCTTTGCATATCCTCCTTCACTACATCATGAACCTGCTCTGTGGTCTTCCCCTTCTCCTCCTACCTGGCAGCTCCACCTTCAACATCCTTTGTCCAGTATATCCACGATCCCTCCTCTGAATACGACCAAACCATCTCAGCCTTGTCTCTCTGACTTTGTTTTTAAACTTCTTAACCTAAGCTGTCCCTATGACTGTCATTTTTTTCAAAAAGACATACAAACAAAATAAATTGATAAATAGTATCAGGTTCTGAAGTAAACAGTCTGCTTGGATAACAGATTTTTCATGCTTTTACTGTGGAGGGTCATCTGCAACATGTCTTCCCTCCTTTACCCACATCTGCAAATCTCCAGAGAGGGAAGGAGGCATACCCTACTCCATTTCCGAAGATAAACAGCAGATTTTTGGAGTTTGATGGTCAATAAATATGTGAAAATGACTGAGCTTGGTGACATTTTCTACACAATCATAGTTTCTAACTTATGACTGATTCAGTGAATGATCATTAGATTAGGGCTTATCTTCTCACACAAGACTGTTGCTGCTCCATTATTTGCAAAGTCAGCAAATCAAGTGCATAACATTTCTTCACAGTGAGGCTTTCTAACTGCAGGATGTCAAAGACAGCAGCTTTTGTACATTACTGCAATTCAACAAGTTGAAACCGAAAGCTGCAGAACTCACCTTGAAGAAAATCCTGATGCAGATCATCAGCCATATGTTCAACACTCAGTAGAAATATTATTAGGATTTATAGGAATCGGATGCTCGGAGTGTGCATCTTTTTTCCCCCTTTCATACAGGTAGCAGTAGCTGTCACGGTAAAACAGTGTTTTGTGGCAATGAAAAACTGGAACAGACCACCACACACACACACACACACACACTCACACACACACACACACACACTCCATGCACTGTGTACCCCATCTTCAAAAGCTACAGCTTTAATTTAGCTCAATCTTATTAACCTACAAAAGAACCAATTTCAAATTTTGGAGTTGAATATCTTTTATTCTTATTAGTTTTTCTTATAACATCATTCAGACAAAAGTTCAGTACTGTGATGACTGTATTCTGCATGTATTTTTAAAACACACAGCAAATCCCTACCTTTTTTACCACTTTTTTCTAAGTATTTCCTAAATCACTGTATTATGTTTCCCCTCTCATTTTGACCAGCTAGATGTATATTCAATATGTTGATGGTGACATAGCTTGTGAAACTGGGGGGGTTATTGCTAAATTGATCTCAGTTTCACAATAATGAGAAGCCTCCAATGTTCATGTTGATGCTTGAATAATTTATGATTTTCCCTACAGTTTGCTTGCCTTCTCGTTATCACGACTGGAAATGAGTTTGCTGAAAACTGGCCAAAGTGAGATCTCCCCTCTCGGCTTACAGAACATGGTGCATTAAAGTGAATCACAGCAGACAGCTGGGGCCGCCCTTTATGGTAATGCACCCTCTACAATTACTGCTTCGACCTTCCCCGGTGAAGAAAAATGGGGAGACGTCCATTTAGCGCCCCTTTCAAACACTTAGTGGCAGACACGTTGGGCAGCAGGACCACCTTTTGCCTGACATTGACTCTTGTTTAGAGGAGACAGAGAAGACATTAGAAAGGTGACGGGTTGACAGATGAGATGCATCTGTCAACCAGCAAGAGGAGCATGCTGCATTAATGCATCAAGAATGTCCAGAACCACACAGGTAGCAAAGCAACTGCAGGCAATCTTTATCTTCTCAATTTTGCATGTCAAGTACTACAATTGTTCAGTAAATTAAAATAAAATCTAAAACTTTTCTTGTGGAGACTGACCATTTTATTTTTTCTAGCTAGTATGAATAAAGATTCTGCATGTCTAGACAATGTAAGGACTTTTTCATAGTCGTATAGATTTGCTCTGGAGTTTGCAAGCAGTGGCACCCATTAAACTCAAA
Organism: Etroplus canarensis; assembly: GCA_015106775.1. NCBI lineage: Eukaryota > Metazoa > Chordata > Actinopteri > Cichliformes > Cichlidae > Etroplus > Etroplus canarensis. The sequence goes on from VUQH01067853.1 coordinate 5,232, forward strand.
TGAACATTAATGATGCAATAAATCGTTAATATACTGTGTGTGCCCTGAGTACGTTTTAAAAATTAAGCTTAAAGTTGAGGTTATAAAACTTTTATTAGGTTGCTGGACCTTGACAGTACAAAATGCTTTTGTTAGAGCTGAAGAGTTGAAACACTCTGTTTGGAGTTCAGAATAAATGTTTTATCCAAAACTCTACACTTCATTTTGTACTTTTCACATATCTCTTTGGTGGTATGGAAATATAACTTTCACTTTCATCGACTGAGTGCATCATGAGTAACATAAGTTATTGCACAAAAACACCCGGTGGAAAATACCATATGAAAACACATTAGAACAATAACTACCTCCCATAACAGAAGCTGAAGGTTATAGCCATTCAGTGTATGCAATGCGGCACTGAACTTTTGTAGAAATTACTCCGCTGAGCTGTATGTGACATGTCTGATTCTGTCATATCAGAAACTAAACAGACTTCAACCTGCCAGTGCCCTAGTTTGAAGTTTTTGTGACATCCAGGTTTTCTAATGTGTGCAGGTAGCTGTCTGATGGAACCACAGTGAGAGCGTCATGTGCATCGCCTTCTCTGAACTCACTACTCTAGCGCCACAACTTCTCTCAACCCCACTGAGCATTTCCAGTAGTGAAAACACATCAGAAGCAGATTATCACATGTGAAAAGGCACCCTTGGGCAATACTCAGACCTATTTCTCATGGTTCTGCCCAGAGCTAATATGCAGAAAAGGCTTTAGTATGTACCATTAATTAAACAGTTCTTTTTTCTTGCAAATATACTGCAGGCAACTGAACTGATGTCCCTTAAAGCATCATACAAAAACATATAAAGCCCGTTTTGATACTGTTAACAATGTTTCGGGTGCTTTGAAGGCATTTAGAATATTTGTACGAGCTTAGTCACAATTCTCACTCTGTTACACTTATGTAGCCAACATTTCGACCTTAAATAATCATAGGCTAATATTTTTGGTCAACTAGTCACAATGAAAAAAAAATAGTTCCAAACTGAAACTTAAAATCAATTGTTGCAGATGTTATCTTGAAATCATTTCAAAGTATTTCTTGAATGTTGTCCACATGTCCTTGTAAGAAGTTTGTATTCAAAAATTGTTTTCTACTATGTCTTTATAGATTAGAATAAAATGAAATAAAGAAAGCATTCTCAATATAAAGGATGAGAAGGGAAAGAATTACACCTCAAAGGTGAACCGAACTCATGTCCTCACAATTTCGGGCCCTTATCCTACTGAGCTGACTGACTTCACATTCAAACAATCAAATCCCTTACTCTATGATGCTGACACCTGGGACAGAAAAAGAATAGTTAAAACAGTCCAACGCATTACGTTAACCATGCAACAAATGAGAAAGGCTTTAAAGTGTTTATTAAAAAAAAAACAAAGAAAGAAAGGCTGCAGTAGTAGCAGTCTGTGTACTGTATGTGGAGTAGACCTCCTGTGGCCATTTGTTCACAACCATGTACTATCCAGATTCATTGATCACAAAAAAGAAAGAAATCTGGGTTTAATTTCTTCATTGGAATCATCTGATTAATATTTCTCATTTTGCAAGAGACTGCCTGACTAGATCTCTATTCTAAACAGCGTTAAGATCCGTCTGTGAACGGTTCTATTTTTGAAGTCATTTCACAACCATTTTTGATCAGGAAGATGACGTCAGGGGTTCAACCAAGTTTGCTGGATAGGGATGGGCATTTTAATCACAAATTCCACCCAAACTCCTCTCAAATGATTGCAGATAGTTGTGACAGACTTCTGACATGCTAACTTTTCCAGGCATAAATTCCACTGGATTCCATAACCGTGTTTATTTTTTTGAAGGAGAGCCACACAGAACTTTGTTTTACAGCTCCCGTCTTTGGCTTTTCACATTTCTTCTGTTTGCACAGTAGCATTTCATCTCACAGCATGACCAATTTCATCATACATTCTTCTTTTGTTTTTATTGCAGGATGTAATTTGCTAGCAAGCAAATTACATCCTGCCAGACAAAAGTAAAAACAATGGAAGAGATTTTAGGACCACAAAAATAGCTGCATAAACTATTTAATTTTTTTATAACTTAATGTGTATTGAAATATTCAAAAATCACACGCATGCCTTGTTAGAATGCACGCCTTATGGGTATGAAACTTTTTCCAAATTCTACAGAGTATCTGTGCACAGGTGTCTTTTTTAGGCATCTTGGATTCAGAGTTTAAAGATACTTTCATAAGCGAAAAAGTTTGGCTGTGATTAGACTATAAGTCATAGTATGGCAATCTGGTAAGTAAAACTCAGAAAAATTGTTGAAAGAATACATGAGAGTCCTATGCTTCTAATAGGTTTCCCACTGTGGAGGGTTTTATTAATGCTGCTCTTCACATCTCAATTTTTAATAATTAAAAAATTTCAATTTTTTTTACATCATAATCAGTCAGAAAGATCTCAGAGCAAATGTGTTTCAGTCATGCTGTAGCTTCAATAACCGTACACCCAGGATGTGATTTAGCTAGAGGGGTGGGGGATGAGGGGAGGTTGACCCTCCGGTTTTCATATCCCTGCCTGTGCAATATTATATTTTATCCCCAGTGGGGATAAAATGTAGTCACCTTCTGATTTTCACATTGCTTTTTGAAGCAGTCTACAGCATAAGATCAGAAATGGACTTTCACTTTCAGCACTTGTGCTCCTATGTCAGTAGAGACGATAATGCAGTAAGTTGGGATGATCCAGATCCTGTTAAAGTTCCAACTTTTATTTACCCCACACAACACCACTGTTTCAGCATGAAAACTACCACAACCAAAATTAAAGAAAAATGAAACGCAGTCAGAGCAGCAGTTTTTACAGGAGCCTTGCAAAAAAATCCTAGAATTGTTCCTGCTGTCTGTGATATCTTGCAGTCGGAAAGCCTTGCTATGAAGGGCGTCTCTAAAGAATGCTCTGTGCACAGTTTGCTGGGTTTGAAAGCAGCCACAGTCCTGCGTGAAAAGATAAACTAACCTAACCACCATTCACTGCATCAGCCACAAGACAGAACCTGCTTTCATGAAGGCATAAAGCACATCACAGAGCTGAGGCATTTTCTCGTATTTATTAACTCTCAAACTCCAAAAGTCTGCTGGAACATATCCCAGCTGTTATCGTACGAGACGTGGTAGTTCTCATATGCTCCATGGCCATGGCCTACGCACAGGTCTCTTGAGGTCCCCCACTTGCTTCCACAAAAAAAACTGATGTTGCTCCCCACAGAGTCTTCCGAGGCCTGAAGGACAGTTGGAGTTCTTCTAGAGGCAGGCATGGGGTCATGGTTGGCAGCCACCTGTCCAAGTCCACCACCTAACTGACCACAGTTTTGCCAGAGCTGTGGGCTGCATGCAGCTACCCAACTCTCCTTTCTTCTCCAGAGGGAGCACAGAAGCTTTGGTGTCTTCTCTCCTGCAGCTGACCCCTCTCCTCTACATCGAGGCCAGAGTGGGATAGAACCACTTGTAAAAACCCTGTCTTTGATTGTGGCAATTAAATAGGCCCATCGAAAATAAGCGGCACAGCTGACTAAATGGTGCTAAGTGAAAGGGGGATGTAATTGCAGCATGTTAAAATAATATTTACCATTTGTATTGTTATATTTGATTGTTTCACCTGTGGTTGCAAGATAAAAACATTAGACTATGACTATGATAAAAAATTGAGTATTCCTATACACAATTTGGTTATATGTTTCAGTTCCAAACTTGTATAATTAAAGTTCACAATTAGTCTCTAAATGTTCCATTGAAAGCAGTAATACATAATACTTATTCTAACTGGCTTCAGAGTATACAGGACCACTGTGGTTCCTGACTTATCTTCATGCAGGAACACCCCCCCGGTTTTTCTCACAAATCGCACCCTGCATACGCTTGACCTGCTAGTTGCATGTACACATCTTGTCAGTACACAGGGAGGAGGAAGAAGGAGTCAAAAGTAGAAACTCACCTTTTATTCTCAGGCTCTCTGGGATCCCATCCTGTTGGAACAAAAAGAAAATGGCAAAGAAGCCAAAGTTAAAAAAAACAAAAAAAAAAAAACATGAGATCACAACAGAACCAACATTTAGCTGAATGGCTGAAATCACTTGTCCTTGTACAAGATTAATGATATCTATATACCATTCAGTACATTAACAAATTATATTTGAAAAGATAGTGTTTAATTAAGTTCATATCTCAATGCAGGCATGGCACAAAAAGCCTAAGGATTTCATTCTGAATGCAGGAATTCATGTCTGAATAATAGCCAGAGAATTGTGTGCCTTTACACAGTTATTTGCCTCACCTGCAGTTAGGTATTATGAGGCTAATTTTTAAAATGGCTATAATTCCTAAACACTTATGCTGACCCCTTAAAAGTATGTACTTCAGTCACATCTTGATGGTTTAAACTCCACTATGGTTGTGTACAGAGGCAAAAAACAAAAAGTATGTCACTGTCCAAAAATTATTGGACATAACTGTACATGCACCAACAGACGAACCTTTAACTCTGAGCCATTATTTCATGTGCAAGACTGTCATTGTTTAGCTTCTGCCTGATCTTGAGTTGAACCATTAGATACAGTATGTTGCTTTAGATTCATATTTCTTATTCCTTTCCTTCTAATAATGTTCTATTTCTTTTAGATTAGTGCACTGTAAGGTGACAGAAAATGGACAGATCTCCTCCCTCTACTTTCAAATCTGACTGTTTAGATCATTTTATCTAATATAACATTATCTAATATTTCTAATATGTGCCTGTTAAGGTGTTTGGAATCAGTTAACCCAATTAGCAGTTGAAGTTCTTCCTCACTCACAGCAAATAATAGCACAATGAACTGTAACAGAAAAAAATAAAGAGGAGTCAGAAAAAATGTTAGAGACATATAAAGAAGAGCAAATAACTAGAACCTTCTGAGTAACTGCACTTTAAAAAAAAATGACACCCATAGTGAGCATGGTTGTAGAAAACGCTGCTATCACAACTAATATTCTAAGTAGCTGCTCTCCGGAAAGCATGACTGCGAAAGAAAAAGGCATAAATATTTGATTTCTCTACAGTGAAATCTGCATTGCTCATCCTTCTCGTTCCTGGACAAAAAAAAGTCAGACTGTCTTTCTAGCAGCTCAAGCTGGGTGGTGTTATGAGGAAAATGCATTATGCAACAGGTCTACAGTCAATAATGAACTGTGGTCCCTGAATGCATAAAGAAAACAGCGGTTTAACCAGTTCCTTAGTTTGCACAGAAATCCAAACACTATAAATTTCCTCCCTAATGCTCTATTAAATCTCAATAAATAAATGACAGATATTTTACACTTAAAACATGTTAAAGATATATGGATAATCATAGCTACGAAATGTGACTGTAAATATCAATTTTGACTGCAATAAGAATGCAGCCTATATTACTTCCTAGTAACTATGTATATACTGTATATTTGTCATATTTTTTATTAAGACTACGCTGGGTCTGTACATATCGAAATCTGCTACTAATGAAATTCTTATAAGAGAAAAAAACACCCACATCCATGTGATACCACACACGAATGCATAAATAATTCAAAAAATAATTAACTAATACTTCAAAAGTATTGGGCTACACCTCAAGCATCCAGGTATTTCATTCAGTCTCATTGCCACAGCTATATAAAATTGAGCACCTAGTCATGCAGTCAGCCTTTACTAACATTTGAGAAGGAAATGGGTTCTGTGGAGTAACGAATCACACTTCTCTGTCTGGTAGTTTGATGGATGAGTGTGGGCTTGGCGAATGCCAGGAGAATGTTACCTGTCCAAATGCTTTGTGTGAACTGGTAAGTTTGGTGGAGGAAGGATAATGCCATGGGGTTGTTTTTTGGGGTTGACCTGGACCCCTTAGTTCCAGTGAAGGAAAATGGTAATGCTTTGCCTTACCAAGACATTTTGAACAATTCTATGCTTCCAAATTTGTTGGAACAGTTTGGGGAAGGCCCTTTTCTATTCCAGCGTAACTGTGCCCCAGTGCACAAGGCCTGTAAAGGCATGACTGGATGAGTTTGGTGAAGAGCCTGACTGACTCGCACAGGGTCCTGACCTCAACCTAATTGACCATCTCTGGGATGTAGTAGATCTTGGTCTGCAAGCCAGACCCTCTCATCCAACATCAGAGTCTGACCTCACAGATGCTCTTCTGGAAGAAGGGGCAAAAATTCTCACAGATACACTTTGTAGAAAGCCTTCCCAAATGAGTGGAACCATATGAATGCCTATGTACTTAGAATGAGATGTCCTAAAAGCTCTGTAGGGGTAATCTGTAGGTGGCTTAATACTTTTATCCATATAGTGTATGTTACAAAGTTGTTCATAATTAGTGAACATCATTTCATCTTTTCTTACTAGTAACTTTAAAGTGTAAATCCAGAATTTACAGTGTGTCCCTAAAGACATGCAACATTTGTCAATATATCCCACAAATGTCTTCTGGTGAAGTTTGAGGGTAAATCTATGACTCTGCAGGTCCCCAATGTCAGTATAACATTTTATGGAAATCCATCAAGTGGTTGAGGTAAGTGAAGCTAAACCACATCACCATTCCAATAATCACTAAAAGACAAGTTAAACATTGTGATCTGCTAACAGCTCTTTCTGCCCATCATCTTTCTGGATTTTTTCAGGAAACACAAATCAGATAAAACACCTGTGGCTCTCTGACATTCTTCGT
>VUQH01067854.1:0-11185 GCA_015106775.1 Etroplus canarensis
GTCCATATTTTGAATAGATACATTAAGTATTATAAATCTACCTTCTGGGTCTGTTATGGTGTTTCTATTGGTGAAATGTGTCTTCCTGTTAATCAGTATAGCTACACCTCTTTGTTTTGAATTGTAGCAGGCTGAGTACATGTGAGGAAACTGTGGAGAGGTGAGTGTGTGTGCAGATGTCTTAGACATGTGAGTCTCCTGTAAAAAGACAATGTCAGCCTGTAGGTCATTCAACTGATTAATAATTTTAAGTCTCTTTTCCCTGGAGCCAATTCCATGTACATTCCATGTGACAAACCTCAGTGTGGTCATCTTAAAACTAGCTGAGGTGTTGGGTGTTTACTAAGTGTGTGTGCTGACGTGTGTATACGTGTGTCTGTCTCCAGTATGTGTATGTGTATGTGTGTGTCGGTATGAGTGTGTGAAGCTATGTTTGTACCTGTATCTACGCTGTGTGTCTGCGTGTGTGTGTTGTCAGTATTTGTGTTGTCTGCATTCAGCTTCTTAATGTGAAGATTTGGTGCTTTTCTCTGTCTCATGTGATTGTAACCTAAATATCTGAGTTCTGAATTTCTTGAGGGTCAAAAAAGCAATCAGTGTGTCGCTGTGTGTACACTTACAGTTTGTGTTGCACAAAAGTGCATGTATATTTATTTATTCATAGCAGCACTGTGTTTATATGCTTGTAGAGTTATTTTTCCATTTACACTTGTGTTTGGATATATTTTTAGCGCTGCATGTGTGCATATCTGTACTGTGTTTGTAACTGTTACTTTTTAGCATGATGAAGTGCAGATCTGAGCTGCTGAGCATCGAAGACTTGATTCTGTATACAAATGACAACAAGTCCACAATTCAAACACCATGTGTAGGCAAGCATGCATATATTTCAGTTCGTATGAATGCACTTATTCCAGGGGTTCCAAGATACGGCTGTCCAGCAATGCGCCATCTTACTTTCCTGCTTACACAGCCAGTTAGCAGACAAGACAGTGACAGTGAGGACACAAACAGATCGCCAGCCTTCTCAAGGCCCCAGGCTGATCTGTGAGGCCAGTGGGAACGTGCTCCAAGTTGTCCTCCTGGATCATCTCATGGAGAGTCCTGCCTTATGCTACAGCTCAGCCTCCCTCCAAAATGAACTTCTGGGAAGCATATGTTGGATGTGACACATGGTTGCACTGACACACGTGCAAATGGCATGCATGCAAGTACAGCAGAATAAGGCAATACAAAACAAATACCCAAATCAATTTATTACAAATATACATTCTTTTTCTCTTAACCACCTCAAACATAAACATGCCTGCATGTATGCACACCAACATTAAATGAAATCCCCCCCTCCCCGGGATTTATGAAGTATTCTGATTCTGATAACTATATGTACACATGCATTCACACAGAGCAGACTTGCATTCTCCAGTTTAAATCTCCAGTCAAACAAATCTGTTTCCACAGCAGCACACATTGTCCCAGCCCCCATCCTTTTCAGAAGCAACAATACCATAGCAACCAGCTGGATTACATCCAGTATAACATGTATTAGATTTGATGGAGTCAAAGTGCTGGCCACAATCTAATTAAAGCTAATGTGTTTATATTTGTGTTGTGTGCTGCTGATTGTGGTCTCGGTGGACAGTAGTAGGGCTAACACTCACATGATGAGGCCAGTGTTTTGGCTGCTCAGGCGATCCCGGTAATTGAGGCTGCAGAGTTAGCTCACTCTGATTGGTTGGCTTTTAGTTCTTGTGAAACAGACACCGTGTCTACCAGCATTTTGATCCACAATTTGATGTGCATATGCTGGAACCGACATAGAGTCATGTTAGTGAGTGGTACTGTGTCCACCAGGCGTGAATGTGGCATGACAGCCAGACTGGAGGCTCACAGCAATTTCTTCTGTGTTTTGTGCACATGTGATTTTGTTATATTCTTGTTACACTGTCTAGTGTGGCAATAATACATTTGGATAGTATATATAATGTGCATTCTGTAGTATTTACGAGGACAACAAAAAGAATTACTTCTCAAGTTTAATCTGAACATTATGGAAGCAAATCATTTCAATAATTAATTTTCTGTGATAAATAAACTGATCTATGGTCTTTCTTATTGGTAAAACGAAATAAAAAAAAAAATTGTCTTTCCAAGCTTTAAGCCATTCTGCGTGGCCGGAACCTCAGAAACATGCTAAGTGCAATCACTGAAAGCTATTTTTTAAACAAGGAGTCATCAACAATGGTGTCTGAAGACAAAGAACATCCCAAATTATATGACGTGTTAATAAAAGAAAACAAACTATGTCTTCTCATAAAGTCAAATTACAACATGTGAAATATCAACCAGCACACTGAGAGATCATCAGGTGGAAAATCAAATTGTTACTTTTTTAAACTCCAAAACAGAAGATGCACCAGAACTCCAAGTAATGGTTTGACCACCAGATCATTTAAGCAAAACTTTACATGACAAACAAATTTTATTCCAATTTTAAAAGTTGTCAGAGTTGATCAATATGAGAACTGAAAGATGTCAGCTTGGGAATTGGGAAATTGCTATAGACAACTTTTTTCAGTATTTTATAAATACCTCAGTGTTCACATTGTGAACACATTGTCCTGTGACTTTTTTCAATTGTCTAATCTTGTATATACTGTATACAGTATTCTTTCACTTTGGAGTACTTGTGTCACATATTACACATTCTTACATATCAGATTTATATATTTTTATCCTCATATTTCCTATCTTTCATATTACATATTTTTTTTTTATAACTGAGCATCTGTAATCTAAGCAATTTCCCCTGGGATTAATAAAGCATTCTGATTCTGATATTTTGAAGTCAAAATGTCAGTATTATATCATTATTGCTAATGTTTAAAATGCTATGAACCTTGCATAGGAGTGTGTATGTAAACTATAAAAGAGAAACCGATGTGCCAAGATGTTTGGATGTGTTTCTAATCCAGTTCGTATCTTAGGAGAAAGCGTCACCTGAGGAGACACGTGTCATCTCTGCAGTGTAAATATGATAACTCAAGCGGTGACACTAAGATTTTCATATCATGATGAAGCAGAGTCAATCTGCAGCAGAGTGCAGTATTGCACAGAGTAGCACACTCCTTTCAGCCTTGTAAAATACAGAGTGCCCATCTCTTGCAAGGCAACCATCTTTCTTGCCCATCCATCTGATTCACTTGTAAAACATAGCTATACTTTATAGGCTTGTTACTGCCACAGGGTTACTCTTTTATTTATTACCCTGTCCACAGTGAATGGATGTGTTTCTGTCTGTGATGTGAACCTCTTGAAGTGAGCCTGATTCCTGTGTTGCTTCTATCAGGGTTGGACAGGAATGCTAATGCTATCAGACAACGGGTCCCTTGCCTCTGGGTGGATATAATGTGCGTGTGTGTTTTTTGTGTGTGCAAATGTTTGTTTGAATCCATGTACAAGAGATGTGATTAAGACAGTAACTCTGGCATGTAAATTGTTCCCTTACGCTTGTTTGACTGTTTAATGGCCACATTAAAAAAATAAATGAGAAGCATAGGCTTGTTCTTGACCCAGATTTCAAATGTGATCTGTGCATGTATATGTTCAACTGTTCCACTGATTGAGTTGTCTGAATATTACATTTTTGCAACACCCTTCCAGAGGGCTTTTGAGGGGGATGGGGTTATGGCGCTGCCTGTCACGTATAGTGACTTGATGCATCTTGGACCACTGAGCTTCAGTGCACTGAACTCCGAGATAAATGATAAAAGGGAGTTAATCTTCAATGGCATCCCATCGCAGCTCATTTCCATAGAAGGATCTCTCATTGTAGCAGGATCAAATCTGAGCTGGCACAGAACAGTTGTTTCCATTTGATATGCCCCTCTGCCCACTGCACCATAATGGCTGCCCTGCAATAAGGATATACTTTTTGATTGCCAGTGAATATCCTGCAGCGATTCAACGCTTTTCCCTTCTGACGGCTTGCGTGGAGCCCATTCTCCTTCTGCAGCTGAGTTCATCTCGATTTGGACAGGGAGGCAGAGGATGGAGGGGAGAAGAAAAGAGAAGAGATTTTAGTGCACTCTCTGTTCTCTGCGATAATGAATGCTTTGTCAGGGAGAATCCATCAACGGTCACTGTGGGGGGAGGAAATGTCAGGGAAAGTTATGGTTTGTTGGCTTTTAACCCACGTGGCCCAGCCCTGCAAAGTAATTGAAGTACAGAAAATGTCATGTTGTTGCACTTCATCTATTTGTATAGCTGTCTCACAGGATAAATAGAAATATTGCTGTGGCAACACAACGAACAACAAGCGAAGTGTCTGTTTAGATCTGCAAAGTGTGGGTGGAAGGTTGATGTACCATACAATACACCACATCACACATTCCCAATGTTGCAAAAAGAGAATCTCTATCGATTCTTCTTCTATTTGTGGGCTTTTTATGCTCTTGTGTCTCGTTCAGAAATAGCTTCTTCTTTTGTCAATTTGATATTGTGGAGATCTGAGTGAAAAATCAAGGCTTGATGATTGCAGCCTTGTCGAAAGCAGTCGGCTATCTGTGTGATATGGACAGGAAAGGGATGAGTAGTTCACAAGGCATGAAAGGCGGAAATCTGTGTAAGCTGTGCTCACACCCTCTCCCAGGTGTTCCTCTGTGACAAAGGAAAGACATGATGCTAAAACAGATAATCTTTCTGACAGGGGGAGATGCAATTACTGGCTCCTCACTCAATTTCAGACAACATTTCGTTGCAGGCATTTTATCTACAACAATGCTGACTGTAAAATTTAACCATATCTATCTGAACAGTACTACAAAACATTTAATACCAACAATATAAACATCTGTTTATTATAGATTATGCTGTTGTGAAAAAGTCAACACCCTGTATTGTGGCAGATCATACAAAATCTGAAATGAAGGAAAACACAAAATATAAGTTTTAAATTATGTATGGATTGGAGCAAGCAAAACAACTGGGTCTGTGTGAAAAAAGCATACGTCCCCTCAGTTACTAAGTCCAAAAAACTGACAAACTGCACAGGTAACTGGTTGCAGCTGGTCCAGACACAGCCAGGCATGATTACTACCAGCCTCGTTTAATCACATCATCACTTATATAGGCCATTTTCACAGGCATGACATTGACTAAAATATCTCACCAGTGGCATACTATGGCAAAATCAACACATATGCCAGATGAGATGACAAAGTAGGTGACTGAAATACATGAGCCTCAAAAGAGTTAAAAAAGCTATTTGTACTCCAAAGATTCCAAACCAGAATTTTTAGAACTTTCCATCCATTTCATTTTTTTCCATTTTTTTCTGCTTATCCAATTCAGCTGCCATTGGGGAAAAGGCAAGGTACACCCTAGATAGGTTGCTAGTCCATTACAGAGCCAACACAGTGAAACAGACAACCATTCACATTGTTCGTCAATTTAAAATCGCCAATTAACCTAACCCCTTTGTGTGTCTTCGGACTGTGGGAGGATGCTGGAGCACCCGGAGAAAGCCCACGCAAGCACAAGAACGTACAAACTCCACAAAGAAGGGTCTAGGCTGGCAGGCTGCTAGATTTGAACCCGGACCTTCTTGCTGTAAGGTAAAAGTGCTAACAATTGTGCTACCCTTTTTAAAAACATTTCCTATTTACTTTCTTTAATTTATGGTTGACATATAATGTCAGACCTCAACATGGAATGGTAAGACAGGCACCATACAAGTACTCCTGTTCCAATTAAGCTCTTTTGGCTCAATTTTTAAAAAAATAGGTTTACTAAAGCAACATGTGCATGTATAAAAAATTAAGCAAAATTTGCAGCATTGCCCCCTATGAAAATAGTTCACTTTGTTTGTTGTGGCTGAATGATATGCTAGACCTTGCACACAAAGTTTGCATTTATCTTTTTAAAGTTTTGCAAAAGTTCAAGATATTGTTGTGTCTTTACTCTAGCCTGGCTCATTAGCTGGTAACCTTTACTCCCTGGGCCACCTTTGCAGAGATGTGGGGCCTGCAGAGAGATGCCATTCTAACATTGCAAGAACAAGGCCTATATTGTTTTCTTTTAGGGTAGTTGCACAGTGCACAACATTTAGATAGCTATTATACTAAAACTTAGGAATGTCTAGACACTACATGGCTGATTACAAGCACTTTATATTAGTTGCAGCTACGCTATACAGACAAAAGCATTGGTCCACCTACACATTACAGCTGCAGGAGTTTTTCTGATATCCCATTCTAAATCTATAGACATTAATATGGAGTGACCCCACTCTGTAACTTTACATGATCTGCTATTTTGTTGCTGACTTGCTGAGGTTCCTAAATGCTTCCACTTTACAATAATATCTAAAGGGGAAGAAATTTCATAAACTAATTTGTTGTAATGGTGGCATCATATTATGGTACCGTGCTAGAAATCAGTGAGCTCTTTAGAATGGCCATTTTTTTCAGAAATGTTTGTAAAGGCTGACAGCATGGCTAGGTGCTTGTTTTTTTATAAACCTGTGGCAATGGAACTGAATGGAATACCTGAATTCAATTAGTGTGACCCAATACTTTTGCCCATAGAGTGTATTTGCTGATAACATTACTTTAGTTGACACCTGACCTACGCCAGATGCAGGCCACATTTCTTAACAGAAATGTGTTAAGCGGTAACAAGAGTACCACAGAGAATCATCTTATCTCATAAGTACAGTGCATGTTGTCATATACATACATGAATTCTCAACTTGAAGAATCTAAGGATCATGGATCTTGGACTGATACCCTGATGCATCGACGTTTAAAGGGGAATAAAGTGGCTCACCTTCCTAAATTCGTCCAAGAGCACAGGAGAGTGATTAAAGCGGCATGAACCAAAATATGCTGGACAAAAACAGAATCCATGTCAGAGTAGTAAGGAAAAAATAATGCTAACCCAAAAGAACATTAAGGCTTCTTTGAAGTTTTTAAAGGACACATCTTGATGATCCTCAAGCATTTTGGGAGAGTGTTCTATGGATTAATAGTCAAAAGTTGAACTGTTTGAAAGAGAGAGGTTTAGCAAGATCTGGCACAGTCTGGGAATCCATTAGCTATTATGTACTGAATTAGTTTTTAAGGACAACACCCAGTATATTGAAACTGCAAGTGCAACTAGCCTGCATGCACCTGCAGGCAACCAAAGCTTGCTCAAACGTGTCTGGGAGCTTGGAATACAAGAGGAATACATACGTGCTTGTATGCATGCCTGATAATGTTGGGGCATGCTCCTAATGAGACAAAGGATGGTGTTCTGGGGGATCTTCTCCCAGATTAGGACCAGGGCATCACTGAGCTCCTGAACAGTCTGAGGAGGATCTGGTGGCGTCAGATGGACCAAAACATAATGTCCCAGAGGTGTTCTATTGGATTTAGGTCAGGTGAGCATAGGGTCCACTTAAAGGTATCAATTCCTACATCTTCCAGGTACTGCCTGCATACCCTTGCCACATGAGGCCGGGTATTGCCATACACAAACCATGTGCAAATGGAAACCAAAAAGCTTCTGATGCAAAACCCTTGTTCCTTGCCAACAGGTTCTGACATGAAAGAGAAGGGTAAAATCAGTTCATGACTAAGTGAGATGAAACTAAATAACAGATTTGTTTAATGCAAGACAACTGACCCTTTAAATACTTACAGTGGCCTAGTTGAGATCTAGACTCTAACTAGTAAACAAGTATTTCTGCAAAGAAGTGCCAAAATTTCGCCAAGGTGATGTTAGACATGAGAACTCCAGTTACAAGAAATGTTTGACTGTAGTTGCTGCTATAGGTAACACAATAAGTTTTACTTTTTTTACACTGATGATTTACTGATGACAGCCTTCATGGTAGGAGGGGGTTGTATCCCCACCTAGAATCAAACCAGGGACCTTTTGCTAAAAAGGTGAATGTGTTAACCACTACACTATGGAGACACAACTTTGTTATTAGATGCAAAAACTAAAAACTTGTATTTTCTTGGGCTGCTTTTGATTTAAGTTTAATTTTGTTTGAAGAGCTCACAGTTTTAAATATTTATAGTATTTTTTTTTAATCTTACCAATCTTGATAAAGTAGCTGACCTATTGCAGTGCTATTTAAATAGTACCACTGTATTTTTTGTCAGTAAACAGGTGGACATCTTATTTTAGAACAAAATTATGTACTAACTTTTAATAATTCTGTGTCCTAGAAGCTTTGCCAGTTTAATTAAAATGATCTTGATCTTAAACCTTCACAGTATACCCATCTATGTCTAACTAAAATCCAGTGGAAGATAGGGGGGCACATTGCAGCCAGTTCTAATTGAATAGGGCCTGTCTGTGTTGTTCAGTGATCCATGGATGGAACCTTTCCTCCAGTTAGAGGTAGCTGGGCTTGAATGACAGCTTCCACGTTAGTGAGAGCTGCACAACCTCAAACTGATCAGCCTTTTTAACTGTTGAAGCATGGCTCTTTGTGCACACTACCCTTCTTTCAGCCTGCCTCATTCCAGCTCTGAGGCCAGAAAGAACTGTCAGTGTTGGCTCAACTAGGGCCCTGGAATCCAGGTTTTCTGTCCATCGCAGAGGGGCCAGCATTCTTTATGTGAGTAATGGGAGAATGTGTGAGGCTTTATCTCCCATCCATCCAGCATATTGTTTGACTATCGTGGCCCAACAATGTAAACGCTCTGAGTCAGAGTTCACCAAGGTCAGAAGTGGTATTTATTGACTCAGAGAAAAGAGGCCAGAAAACATGGAGGAATATTTTGTGGTGGTTTAAAATTGAGGGAAACTGAAACAGCCTGTCATAGATGTAGCATGTTCATGGCGCTGAGCAGCTGATGTGTTTTGAGTCTGGCACTGTATGTTGAGCAGCGCACAATGATTTGATTCAAATGTTATGATTGGAAGGATGGAAAAAAAAATCTGCAATCTTCAGTAATTGCTCCCTGGAATGAAATTGATTCACACCCAACCGAGCATGAAATAACATTGGCAGATGACACTGCTGTTACTCTGCCTGAAACACAACACGAATCTAATAGGAATAATCAGCACCTTCTTGCAGGGAGGAGACACACACACATACACCCATACTTTAAAGAGATTAGTGGATACAACAATTTTACCAGGACAGTTACTATATAATAAATTGATCCCAAATATACTTCAGCTTATAGAAACAAATATTGAATTGATTATCCTAAATACAAGTCACAGCAGTTTTCACATAATATCATCAATTAGCACTGAAGGCTCTCATAACTTTACATTCTTGATATGACACTGCAGATGCTTGAGTATAGCAGGTTTTTGCATTTACAAAGTAACATTTCCCAAAGTAATTCCACAGAATATCAATTTTAGTAAGAAAAATACAACACAGAATTAATGTAACATTTAGTAGAAGAGTAAACACAAATGTGAATTATGCATGTCTGTCATGAAATTACATTTATATCATGTACATGGAAAAATTCTTTAAACTTGTTTGTGTTTGAATAATTTATCTGCATCTAAACCAAAATTCTCTAATGTTAGCCATAAGAGCATCATAAATAATTATGATGCCCTTAAGGCTAATGTTTAAGCAAACTCAACTGCCCACTTAAAAACTTACAAATCAAGTAGAAACAGACCAGTGAGTGTATCCCATTCTTTTCTGCTATCTAATTTCACTAGATTTTTTCACTCAACAGTCTGTCTCTGCAGCTTTCCATATATCAGACTTGGCAGATAGTTGTTTTTCAAAAAGATAAGATTTTTTAACAACAAAATATATATCGATATGACCCCCAACTCTTGAACCTTGGGGTGGGAAGGTGGAGGGTGGTATGTGTGTTCCTCAAGCTCGGGTCCTTTACCAGAAGCTTGGGAGTTTGAGGGTTCTGTGCAATATCTTAGCTGTTCCTTGGAAGTCACTCTTCAGGACAGAGACCTCAGCTGTTGAGTCTGGAATCTGTTGGCACCACTATTCCAGTTTGGAAGTTACAGTTCCTAATGCTCCTTTTAGCACTGGGACCACTTTGAACTAGTTGTTCCTTCGGCCCCTTGTACTTAGTCTTCTCATGTTCCTTGTTCCTGATGTTGTTAATGGCTGGGATTGCTACATCTATTACAACTGTAGTCTTCTGTTCCTTGTCAGCCACCACTATGTCTGGTTTGCTGGCCAGCAGCTGCTTTTCTGTCTGGAACTTGAAGTCCCACAGGACCTTAGCCTTGTTGTTCTCAACTACCTTTGGAGGTGTTTCCCACCATGACTTGGGGACTTCTAATCCATATATGGCACAGACGTTCCTGAATGCCATCCCAGTCACTTGGTTGTGCCACTCAGTGTACACTGTCCCAGCATTTTACATTCTGCTACTACTTGCTGGACAGTCTCTGGGGAACCAATGCACAGCTTTCAGCTTGGGTCCTGTCAGGTACGTCAAACTTCTGCCCCAATGGATCTGGTGCTTAGGGCCTGTTCTTGTGCTACCATGGTCAGAGCCTCTATGCTGTCCTTTCGACTGACCATCATGTTTGCCACTTCCTCTATCTGTCGATGATACATACATCGCATGAAGGGGATTGGTCTTCCACAACAATTTGCCCTCCTGTTCTCCTTACTGTCCACCTTCAGCTGCCTGAAGCAGTCTTGTATCAGCTCATCTCAGTGAAGCCATCTTCCTAATGTTTTTGTGGATGCTCCTTGTTTCATCCTGGATTGTGGCTCTGATGCTCACTAATCCTCACCCTCCCTCTCTCTGTTGTTTGTAGAGGCTGAGAGTGCTGAACTTTGGGTGGATGTCATGACATGTCTTTACATCTGTGACATCTATCTCCTCCTTCTTCTTCTTCTTTTGGCTGCTCCTGTTAGGGGTTGCCACAGCGGATCATCTGCCTCCATCTCACCCTATCCCTTGCGTCCTCTTCCCTCACACCAACCCTCTGCATGTCCTCCTTCACTACATCCATGAATCTTCTCTGTGGTCTTCCTCTTTTCCTCCTGCCTGGCAGCTCCATCCTCAACATCCTTTGTCCAATATATCCACTATCCCTCCTCTGAACATGTCCAAACCATCTCAGCCTTGCCTCTCTGACTTTGTCTCCAAGCTTCTCAACATGAGCTGTCCCTCTGATATACTCATTTCTAATCCTGTCCATCCTGGTCACTCCCAGGGAAAATCTC
>VUQH01067855.1:0-13381 GCA_015106775.1 Etroplus canarensis
AGTGTGCGTGTGTGTGTGTTAGTGTGTGTGTGTGTGTGTGTGAGCCTGTGTGTGTGTGTGTGTGTGTGTGTGTGTGAGCGTGTGTGTGTGTGTGTGTGTGTGAATGTGTGTGTGGGTGTGTGTGTGTGTGTGTTTGTGTGTGTGTGTGTGTGCATGTGTGAATGCATGTGTGTACGTGCCCATGCATTATCTTGTATCAGCCGCTGTGTTGGAATCTCCCAGAAAGTATCTTCCCCCAGGTGTCACAGTATCATGATAAATGGGCTCAGCACCAGTGAGGCAACCACAATACCCCACAGCGATACATTTCCATAACTCCTCACTGCTTAAAGTAATATATGCCATTTCTTGATAATACAGGGGCACCATTATAATACATTATGGGAGGGACCTTTGGCTTTGAAGCTTATAAAGATGGCTAGCTAAGTTTGGAACCATCTTCTGACATATAAAAAAAATGTTCATATTTGAAGCGTTACCAAAACATGTTATGGTGTTTTTCAGATGACATTCAGTATAGGCAAATATAAAGTTAAAGCAAAAGGGACTCTGATACGCTAAATGGACAAAAGTATTGTGCCACACCTCTTAATCACTGAATTCTGGTGTTACATTCAATCCCATTAACTGTATTTACAAATATTTGTGACAGAATGGGTCATTCTAAAGAGCTCAATGAATTCTAGTGTTGCACTGTAATAGGATGCCTCTGTTACAACAAGTCAGTTTGTGAAATTTCTTCGCAGATGTCCCACAATCAACTGTAAGTGATACTATTGCAAAGTGGAGGTATCTGGGAGCCATAGCAACTCAGCTATGATATGGCAGCTTATGTAAAGTTACAAAGAGGGGTCACAGAGGGAGTAAAAGTCACCAACACTCTGCTGACTCAACAAGTGCAGTTTAAAAAACTCTGGCATTAACATCAGCGCAAAAACTGTGTGTCAGAAGCTTCATGGTGTAAGTTTCTATTGCTGAGCAGCTGCAAACCTCACATCACCATGCACAGTGCTTGCATTGGATGGAGTGGTGTAAAACACACCACTGCCAGACTCTGGAGTAATGGAGACCGATCAAACTTCTGTATCTGGCATCATGATGTGTGAGTCTGAGTTTGGTAAATCTGGATTTACCAGGAGAACATTATCTACCTGAGTGAGTTGTGCCAGCCATAAAGACTGGTGGTCGGGGATAATGCTATGGGGTTGTTTTGGGGGGGTTGGCCTGGGCCTCTTAGTTCCAGTCAACATAAATCTTAATGCTTCAGCTTACCAAGACATTTTGAACAATTCTATGCTTCCAGTTTTTTGGGAACGGTTTGGGGAAGGCTCGTTTCTTCTGCTTATCTTTTCTGTTCCAGCATGATTGTTCCCCGGTGCACAAAGAAAGGACAATAAAGGTATGGTTGGAGGGGTCTGGTAGAAGAAATTGTCTGGCCTGCACAGAGTCCTGACTGCAAACCCATTAAACACCTTTTGGATGACCTAAAACGCAGACTGCGAGCCAGGCCCTCTCAAACATCCAACATCTGACCTCATAAATGCTCTTCTGGATGATGGGCAAAATTAGGCAAAATTCCCACAGGCACACTTCAAAATAGAAAGCTTTCCCAGAAGAGTGGAAGCCGTTATAGCTGCAAAAGGGCTCCAACTCCATATGAAAGCGTATAAATTTTGAATGGAATACAATTTAAGCTACTGTAGGTGTAACGTGTAGCTGGCCCAATACATTTGTTCAAATATTGTTCCTTGGCAAGTTTAAAGTCTCTGCTTATTTTTAGTGTTTTTATACTGACATGAATGGATTTTTTTCAGTGTTTATATATCCTTCTGTTCTCAAGCAATTTCCTTCCCTGGGATTACTAAAGTATTCTGATTCTGATTCTTTCACACAGTAGTAACCTTAGAAAACTGAAGAATCCTTGCATCAGATCACATTTCTTTTGTGTCAGCATTTTGCTAATACCAGTTTTATCTTTCAGTGTGTTGTGAATGAAATGTATGTTGCACTTTTCCCTGTTCTCTGTTCTCCGTCCATCTCTGCCTGTGTAAGGTATTGATCATGTAAAAGGCCAGCCATTAGCACACATCACATTGTTTACCAATACCACACTGCTCAAGATAAAGAAAAAAAAATGCACACATTCAGTTAATAGTCAAGTTCATCCTTTGTTTTAAATGAAAACACAGTCCTTAGAGCAAAGTGATTCCCTTGCAAGTTCTAATGACATAACATTTCTTAATCTTGGCTGTATTTGTAAATCAGGAGCAGCTGTAATCAATTGGCAGGTTGATAAAAATGTATAATGAGGATGTAGAGAAAGAGGCTTCTGGTGCAACCTCATTATCTCCAGGTTTGTGTTTATCTGCAAAGGCAGACTTGCCAAGTTTTCTGGATTTTTTCCAAGCCTTTGTCTTGGGATGGTGGACTACAGTAGTCTCACTTTTCACAATTCATGCACGTACATCTGTACATAAGAGTAGTATGTTACACAACATCCACAGCTGGGGGCTGAGAAATTTTACTTAGGGATGGGCAGCATACCAGTTCAGTTTAAACTTGCACATGAAAGAGGACTTTCCAAAACACCTATTTGCTCCCACAGGTTACTCACAGCAAGTTTGCTGGTGACTTGTCTTTAATTGTGAATTCAGGGCCAGTAACACCAGGTTTGGAGAGAGAGGCAGTTTACATTACCAGGACAAAACACTGAAATTAAAGTTTCTTATTTCCTGAATCAACAAGAGTAGGGTGACTGAACTAACTGCAAAGGAACTGAAGAAAGCGCTGTCTGTTTGGGTTTTAGAGCAAGAGTGACAGCTGATAGCGGCAAAAACACATTGTGGGTATTACAGGGACAGGCTAAAATGATTTGAAAACAGGCAAAGCACCACTATTGTGGCCTAAAATCAAAGATGGAGAAAGACCCCAGAGATTCCCATATAAAAAATGAGCAGCGTCTCAATTTGGAATTTGCTACACAGATTTCCCTTTTGGACTTCTGTATTTGTGGTATATCAGGCCACAAATGATATGGTACCTTTATTTATAAAGTGCCAAGTTATAAAACATACTGAAATGATACAAAAATGTTTTCTAAAAAAAAAAGCAAAACTTTTCAAATATTTCTCATTGTTTATTGTTGCACTTTATAATTTGGTGATACAGTTTGTTTGTCAAGACTCATACAACACATTACATACACATTTTGAAGATTTCCATGAAATCAAATAGCTGGGCACCTAACATATGTGTTACAGATATATAATATCAACCAAATTCTGATACTGGATCTCACGTGTCTTATATTTAATCCCCTCAACTGTTCATAAGTTATAGCATTAAATAATGGTCAGAAAAGTGTTCTTGCATGTGATTTTGATTGGACATTGCAGCTGATCTTTCACCTTTTGAAGTAAAATGTCCTTACTTAGTCTATACTATTAGATACTTATGTGAAATAATGTCAAAATTAGCATAGACATACTAGAGTCTTCCATTCAGGTTGATTCAATTTCATTTATATGGTGCGCAACAAAAGTCACCTCGAGACCGCTGCAATCTGAAACACCACATCTCCTGTTGGTCTTTGGTAAGGTTGGTGAGAAAGCAGAAGAAAATGATACAGGAAGGGTGGAGAGCACTGTATAGCAGATGCCATGACATCTGAATATGTTTGAGGCCAATTAAATCTATATTCGGTATTTTAAAAAAGTATAATGCAAATTCACTTTGTATATAGTCCCCCAAACTTGGACAGTGCAGCACAAAACTCAAAAAGAAAAATAAGCCTGTAAAGGCTGTTCTTATTAACAGCAGAATAGTTTTAAGTGTTCTGGTAAGCTAAATAAATGTAATGTGAACATTTTATTAATCTGTACTTTACATCAGTATTTCTGTTTCATGACACTCTTTGCTTAATTTTAGATATACTGTGCTGTGTTGTATTATACTGATTGTATTTTAGCATACAAAGTCTGTCATTAATTCATCATATGAGATGCAGCATTATAGACTACTTAAAAGTTGTAAATCAAGTTTAAAAGACCTCCCCTTTAATCAATTAAAACAACTAACCCCTGTTTACATGTTACTACATGAATATCTTTGGTAATAATGTGTAATTATGGGAAATTGGTACTTGAAACTATTTTCGTGCCAGTATAACTGTTTTATATGTAATGTAGTAGTTTTGTATCTCTTCTTAAGTTAAGCTACTGATGTAAAGTATTAGAAATAATCTTGGTGGGTAGTAACAGAGAAGCATTCAAAGTTTTACCAAAAGTGTGTTTTGGTAAAAGGTCATAGAACTACTTGAATCAAAATGTGTCATATATCAGTATTTACAGAAAAACAGTTTACCTGAGTTTGAGCCATGGAGCGTTATCAACTATTGAGGACTACTGTCAACCATTTTGGTGGTAGATTGCATTTCCTTTCTCTTGGATGGACTTATGAGTTTAATAACTGTTCACCCACTTTAAGAGTTGATGAGAAAAAGCAAAAACATTAGGATAAACCTGTTCAAAGTCTTAACAGTTAAGGTTAGAGTTAAGGCTTAGTAAGACCGTTATATAGACAGTAACAGAAATATCAGTAAAGTCACAGACTATTCCTTGGCACTTTATTGTAATCTTAGGCAGACTAGAGTGGTAGTTAATCATGAATTTGAGATTAATAACCACTCACTGTCTTTGTCAGGGAGACACAACATCTTTATGCTTCAGGTTGGATTAAAAAAAATGTTTTCCACCACTGCTGACCTGAAGAGGAAACAGAACAGTCCCCTCTAATTTTTTTTCTCACTTCAAGAGCAGGTGCTCTAATGACATATCAGTCTTAGAAATGTGAATACCTGGACTGTAAAATTGGAGTGAGTCCCATCAAATTTATTTCCCCAAGTTTCTTATACAGGCTTCAAGCTGCTGTGTCCCACTGTAGTTAATTGCAGCTCTAAGCCAACACCATGCCCTCCCTGTCTATTACGTCGCGCCTGGCTATGTCTGAATTGTCTGTGTTGATGTGAGTCACTCTAGGAGAGAAATTCAATTACCTCCCCTCTCTACTCAGTCGTGGCCCTGCCCAGCCAAGCTGAAGTATGAGTGATATCTGAAAGAGAAGAAAATAGAGAGGAAAGGGAGAGACAAAAAGAAAGAAGTAGTGAACTGAATGTGTGTGGGTCTGTTTGAGAGAAAGAGTGATAGTGAGAAATAAAAGGCAAATCAGCTAAAGATGGGTTAACTACGGAAGCGTAGAGCTGCCACCCATATAAAAAAAAACTCTGTAGTTAACAGAGATAGTATGACATAGTTGAAGTTTAAAAGAGTGAGAGAAAGAGATATATGGAGAGAAAAAGGAGATGCAGAATATAAAGATGCACATTCATGAAAACATAATCTGATATTCGCCATTCAAGCCATTTGTCCTTGATGGAGGTCTGAAATATATGGGCATCACATTCGAGAAACACAATTATTGGAAGCTGTTTGGTTTTATGACACATCAAATAAAATTTCAAACGAATGGATCGCCTCATTCTGGTCAGGGCTCAAGCCTCCTAAAGTCTTATTCCTCATCATGTAAATCTTTGTATTTATTTCATTTCAGACAATATTTCAAAAACGGATTTAAATAGTTGTTTCAATATCTCTAGCAATGACTGTCAAACACCATGTGACAGGCAAAGATATGTTAAACTTTGCAATTAAAAAAAGTATGAGATGCAGCACTTTTGGTTATGAGTTGTCTCACACAAACCTACACAATTTGCATATTTATATTTACTAACCAGCCACATCATTAGGTACACCTTGCTAGTACAGGATTTGAACCCCGTTTTTCCTTCAGAAGTGCATTCATTCTTCATTAGCATAGATTCAACAAGGTGCTGGGGACACTCCTTAGAGATTTTAATCCATTTTTGGCATGATAATATCATGCAGTGTATGCATCTGTACATCCATGATGAAAATCTCCCGTTCCACCACATCTCAATCGGATTGTGATCTGGTGACTTTGGAGGCCATTTGAGTACAGTTAACTCACTGTCATGTTCAAGAAATCAGTTTGAGATTATTTGAGCTTTGTGACCTGGTGCGATATCCTGCCTGAAACAGCTATCAGAAGATGGGCACACTGCCGTCATTAAGGGATGGATGTGATCAGCAACAATACTCATGTAGGCTTTGGTGTTTAAGCAATGGTCAGCTGGTACTAAGGGGCCCAAAATGGGCCAAGAAAATATCCTTCACATCATACACCCTAATACAAGGCAGGATGGATCTATGGTTTCATGTTATGGGTCCATGTTCATGTTTGCACCAAATTCTGACCCTACCATCTGAATGCTACAGTAGAAAATGAGACAAGGCAATATTTTTCCATTCTTCACTTGTTCATTTTTGGTGAGTCTGTGAACTGTAACCTTAATTTATTGTTTTTGGCTGCCAGTAGTGGCACCCAGTGTGGTCTTCTGCTGCTGTAGTCCATCTGCTACAGGGTTCAACAAGTTGTGTGTACTGAGATGCTCTTCTGCATACCTTGGTTGTAATGAGTGGTTATTTGAGTTGCTGCTGCCTTCCTATCAAAAAGCATTCTGGGTTGTCTTAATGCATTCCGGCAATTCTCCTCTGACCTCTGGCATCAACAAGGCATTTTCACATGCAACTGCCACTCACTGGATATTTTCTCTTTCTCTCTTTTCTCTTTGAAACATACAGATGGATGTGCATTAAACTCTCAGTAGATCAGGAGTTTCTGAAACACTCAAACCACTTCTTATCGCTTCTTATGTACAATTTTACCTGCAACTGACACACTCCCATTAATGTATGCTTTGAGTTAATGTGGTACTTATTATATATATCCAATTTGATATTTTCCAATTTGATATTTTATGACTGTATGCACAAAAGATCTTTTTTGTAAGCATGTTCTTGTGGAGTAAGAGAAAAATCAAAGTATATGAGGATGGATACCTGAAGATAAAGATGGTAACCACAGTGAGTTATTTTGAGATAATGCAGGCACCCCTGAACACCTTCAGGGTGAAAAGATGACTCTTTTGTTCAGCAATGTAAAGATAACCTGGTCCCTTCGCAGTATGGCTGTCAGGGCTTCCTGACAGCACATAGTGAGATCAAGATGACCAGAGGGCCTGCTAGATTGGCATTTTCCAGTGGTCAGGACATTGTCTTAGTTTTTTATCTGTTCAACACAGCACTGTAGGAAGTGAGTTCAAGTTATGACAACAGAATGTTACAGTAATACACTGCAGCACACTCAGCGTTTAGTGCATACTTCCTATGGTGGACTGAGAGCAGCACCCTTCTTCCAACCAGATACTCTATTCTACGATCTGTTAAACAGACCAGTGATCCCTATCATCTCCTGCATGGCCTGCAGGAGACTAAATGAGTCCAACTTTCTTTGATCTTCCAACTGTGAGCAGCTAGCTACCAAAACATCTCAGTTCAGTTAATTTTCCCCTGCTGTGGGGTGTTTCCTTGTCATCTTATACACAGTGGTCTACACTAACAAGCTAATATGTTGGTCTGTAAAACAGCAATTGGGCTTTTTTGCAGTACAATTTTTCCTCATCACCAATACCCTGGTATGCGCTGCATTTAAGAAAAAGACCTTGAGATATCCTCTGACTCAGGCAAATGAAGCAAGAGAGTAAAATTACAAAGAAAATACAACCAGAGGAACTGTTAAATCAAACATTTGTATGTGTGCGTAAGACAAAAATGTTTTTAATGTAGCTGCAAACATATACACACAGGGAACACCAATTTTTGCATTCAAAACTATGCATATTAAAAAACACACATGCATTACTACTTCTTAAAATGTCATTATTACTATATCACTGATGTATTAATGAAGAGCAAAACAAGGGTAGAAAAGTGTGAAGGTCTTTATAGGAGTCTGTTTTTTTTTTAGTTTAAAGCAGTTTTTGTTGAAATACGATGCCTGGAGTCCCATAAGAGACTCATTACACAACATACACTCACTATCCAAATTATTAGATAAACCTTGCTAGAACAGGGCTGGAACCCCCTTTTGCCTTCAAAACTGTCTTAGATTAATTAAGGTGCTGGAACCATTCCTCAGAGATTTTGGTCAATATTGACATGATAGCATCAGACAGTTACTACAGATTTGTCAGCAGGAACATCCAAGTTGCTGCCGTTCCACCACATCCCAAAAGTGCTCTATTGGTTTGAGATCTGGTGACTTTGGAAGCCATTTGAGTACTGTGAACCCACTGTTATTTTCAAGAAACCAGTTTGAGATTATTTGAGCTTTGTGATATGGTGCATTTTTCTATTGGAGGCAGCCATCAGAAGATGGGTACACTGTGGTCATGGGATGGACATGCAGATGTACATGGAGAGCACCAATGTTCACGTAGGCATTGGCATTTAAATGATGTCAAATTGGTTCTAAAGGGCCCAAAGTGTGTCAAGAAAATCTTACAACATTTAAGCAGCACCACCAACCTGAATGCCAAATTCTGACCCTGCTATATCAATTTCCCAGCAGAAATTGAGACTCATCAGACCAGGAAACATTTTTCTAGTCTTCAATTGCCTAATTTTGATGAATATGTGCAGTCTTTCCTGTTCTACGGGAGTAGCACCAGGTGTTGTCTTCTGCTGCTGTAACCTATCTGCTTCAAGGTTCGAAGCGTTGTGTGTTCAGAGATGCTCTTCCTTGTATCTTGGTTGTAAAGAGTGGTTATTTGAGTTTCTCTTACCTTCCTAATAGCTCTAGCAGTCTGCCTATTTTCCTCTGATCTCTGGTGAACTGCCACTCACTGGATATTTTCTCATTTTTGGACCATTCTCTATAAACCCTAGAGATGGTTGTGTGATAAAACCCCATCAGTTTCTGAAATTCCATATCAAGTTCAAAGTCACTTAAATC
Organism: Etroplus canarensis; assembly: GCA_015106775.1. Taxonomy (NCBI): domain Eukaryota; kingdom Metazoa; phylum Chordata; class Actinopteri; order Cichliformes; family Cichlidae; genus Etroplus; species Etroplus canarensis. Next base: position 8,932 of record VUQH01067855.1, read on the forward strand.
TGCCTTCTTCCCCATTCTGATGCTCAGTTTGAACTTAACCATGTCTATACAGGGTGGCTGTGGCTCAGGAGGTAGGGTGGGTCACTTTCTAATCAGAAGGTTGGTGGTTCGGTCCCTGCCTGCTCCAGTCTACATGCCAAAATCACCTTGGGTAAGACACTGCACTTAATGTATCCACTGGAGTGTGAATGTATGTATGACAGTTAAAGGCACATAATTAAGTGTTATATGGATTAATGTAGTAAAAAGCACTTTCAGTTAAAGTAGAAATGTATTATAAAAGTACCATTCCATTTATATGCCTAAATGCATTGAGTTGTTGCCATGTGACTGGCTGAGTACAGATTTGTGTTAATGAACAGGTAAACAGGTGTACCTAATAAAGTGGGTGGTGAGCGAATAACATCTTAAAGGAGTTTACAGTTTCACACCCAGAATGGTTCTAGACCCAGTCTAAGCTCTTTATAAAACCAAGGACAATTCCCTAAAAAATCTGATCACATAAAAATGGTAAGAAACTCGGGAAAGGAAAATCAGAGACCTCACCTCAAAAAGATCAAAAGGATTGACAGTAGGATCTATGTATATGAAAGTCCAATACTAGTTTCTTAAAGAAGACAGAGAATATAAGGAAAGTAATATATTTTTCATTGTTTAGTCTATACCAAAGTGAATTGGATTCAAAATGAAAAACTGTTGAAAGTGCTGACTTTCAGCTCTAGATATGTTTGAGACTAATCACATCTACAGTAAACTGAGTGACAATGTAACACTCAAATTCACTTTATATAGCCCCCCAAATTTACAACAATGCAGCACAAAAACTCCCCAAAAATAAAAATGCCTGTAAGAGTTGTTCCTATTGTTAACAACAGAATCACTTTAAGTTTTTTGGTTTTCTTGTTTGAAAATGTAGAACAAACACCAGTGACACCCTTATGAGTCATAATTTTGTCTATGAGTTGTTGATGTTGATGCGTCACTTTTTAAAGCTAAAGATGGTACTGACAATACTTGATGACAGCTAAAACAACCAAACACTTGTTAAACATTTGTGAATTGTGAGCTTTTTTAGAGGGTGATCAGAGAAAAGCAAAAAGCAGCACTGCACACATTTTTGCAGTCTGGTAAGCTGTTAATCTATTTAGCTAAAGCTCAAAATCACAACTTGACACTCACTTCCATGATAAGGTTTAGATAAGGTCATATTGACAAGAGAGAGATAAGTCATTACTGGACAAATACACAACAGTTACATCTCCAGTTGCTGCCAAAGGGATGTCGCTTGATAGTTTTCATCATCTTTCGGAGCTCTTTAGCGGTGAATTTAGATAATCAAAATGGCAGACAGCCAGCTTGTCAAAAGCATGTCTTGGAGCAGCTTGTCTTTTGCCTTGGCATTTTTATTCATAAGCATTCCCACTAAGTGCTTTTTGTTGTATGACAAAGCTAAGCTGAGGCCCATTTTCACCCTGCTGAGAGAGCAGTTACTGGAATCAAAGCTAGATCACAGTTGTCACAATGCCATTTCACTGTGTATTACTGTAGGATACCACCAGCTTCAACAACCATTGCGCTGTCAGGGAAAAGCGGACGGCAAAAGGCTCACAATCAACACAAGTGAAGTGATCCATTCATTTAAGTGGAATAGTGGAAAATTGCCAGGTATGTTTGTAGTTTCCTTTTTAGAATGCTATCTCTTACATGAAACGGTTCATATTTTGTGTGTTTCTGGCTGGATGTAATAATTCCACATTTTATCTCTTCCAAATCAGTAGGCTTATACTATCAGATGTGTTGCAGCCGAGGCCTTTGACTTATTAGTCTAAGAGCCTCTGTTCTCTTGATAACACATTTCATTAGCATGGAAAATCCACTAGGGATATGAGATTACATTATTAAATGGAAGCTGTGCAAGTGATTGCTGTTGCCATTATGACTATGCAAAGAATCCAGTCACTTCCAATATATCCAACATTTGCTATAATAGAAAGGGCAGAAAGCAGAGAATACAACTTTGCATTCTAGATGTGGTAACCTGCAGTTATAGGTGATTCTTGGCTATATCATAACCTACATGTAGGTAAAGCTACCACCCATGTATGGTTATTATTATGGAAATAATTTTAAGAGCTTGCCTCTTGTGTAACTCTGCGTGAGTTCTACGCAGCAATAAGCCTTGGAGAATATGGCTTGCTGGATTATTAAAGTCTGGTTCTGTTTATATTGATTGGTCCTGATGCCCTTGAGGGAGGCAGGCTGTTTAGTGGTGTGACGGGCACAGTGAGTCATAAACACAGCGACAGGATGTCAATGAGCCATAAACACTTCTATAAAAACTATCTCTCCCTGGTGCTGCTGAAATTTGTTTCACATCACATAAACATAGAGGTGAATTGACAAGGCGTTTCAGTGCATGTATTTTTCCATCATCCCATTAGACTCAAAAATAACTCCACCATATAGAGGAGGAGAATAGAACAATGGAGGAAATGTTTTTAATGTAACAATATGAATGAGTTGTGAAACAAAAATGTAAAACAATAATAATAACAACAACATATGCTTATAGTGTCAGGCAATAACAAAAGCAGCCTTCCCATTCAAACATGCTTTATTAGTGTCAAGGATTATAAATCAATCAATCAATCAATAACTAGCTACATTTACAAGCCATGCTTTACCCTTAACGTCCATTTAGAACAACAGTTTTTAGAAACAACCTTTCTTACGCAAACCCCTTCCAGCATGGGAGGGTTGCATTCAGATACAAGATACAAGAGCTATTTATTTATCATTTCAACCACATACAGCTGACGCAGAACATAGTGAAATGAAACAGCGTTTCTCCTGGTGCAACATATAAACTTACAGACATATGACAGGAAGGGTTTTGGTTTTTTTTTTTAGCAGTTTAAAATTTAAAAATAAAACTTTGAAAGAAAAAGTAAATAAATAAATAGATGATGTAATAAAGTGCAACGTGTGCAACATAATGTAGTTGCAGACAATGCAAGAACAGAACTCTTTTCATCTAAACCAGATGAACATATTCAGGAAGGGCATACAGCACAAAATCGTTGCAAATTACCTATGCAGATTCATCTGCTGTGGTGACCAATCAAAGGTGCTTTCTTTCTACTCTGTAAATGGTTCCCCCATTTTTAATACATACAGATTATTCAGTTCCATTGTGTCCTTCCTTTGGTTCTTGGATGAAGTGCTGGTCATAACATTACATATGATTTTTTTTATTATGCGATAGAGAAGATGCACATCTCTGAAATTTACAAATAAAATGTTCATTCAGCATACCCCCACACTGTTTCACTGCAAACTTATGAACTTAATATTTGTCTATTGCATGCCACTGATATGGCAAAGAGCATCTCTATCTGCTGGTGATGTGAAGCAATAAACCATTTACCATAAGTCACACACACAGCACTGGCATATCATAATCAGCAATGGCATATAACAAAGTATCAGTTTATGCAGTAGTGGTATTTGACATTTGAATGTGCCAAAGCCAGTATAATCACAGCAGCATCTCCAAAACCAATAATGTCATACCACTCTCAGTCAGCACATACCACTGGAAGACATTAGCTATATTTCAGTCTTGGTGTCTTCAACAAATGTAGCACTGTAAAATGCATTAGATACATTAGTAACCTCTCCTGGGGTTTCAACTCAAAACTCTACCTTGCTTTTATGAGGACATACTAGTATAATTTTGGTTCATATTCTTATTCTTCTTGTTCATCTTCTTTCTCTTTTGGCTGCGCCTGTTAGGGGTCTCCACAGCGGATCATTTGCCTCCATCTCACCCTATCCTGTGCATCCTCTTCCCTCACACCATGTCCTCTATCACTACATCCATGAACCTTCTCTGTGGTCTTCCGCTTCTCCTCCTGCCTGGCAACTTCATCTTCAAGATTCAAGATTCAAGATTCAAAATTGAAGATCTTTATTGTCATTTCAACCACATATACCTGACGCAGAACATAGTGAAATGAAATAACGTTTTCTCCAGGACCTGGTGCAACATATAAACATATGACATATGACAGAGACATATGACAGAAGGTATCAATATGAAAAACAGAGCTAGGACTAGGGTTTATGTTTTTGTTTTTTTTTCACAGTTTTAAAATTTTAAGTTTAGAAGATCCAAAATAAATAAATAAAGTGCAATGTGTGCAACATGTGCAATGGTTGCAAACAATGCAAAGGACACCCTACAATGCAAAGAACACCCTAATTTTGTAACGTAGTACAAAGTCCAACATTGTAGAAAACAGTACACAAGAAAGGCAATGAAAAAGACAACACAAGAACAAGACACTAGTGCCGAAAGAAAAGAAGTGATGTGCAGTAGCAGCGTTTGAGGTAGTGCAGATTGTGTGTGTGTGAGAGTCAGAGAGAGAGAGAGAGAGAGAGAGAGAGA
>VUQH01067862.1:0-43326 GCA_015106775.1 Etroplus canarensis
TTTTAAAAAAATATTATTATTTTTATTATTATTATTATTATTATTATTATTATGTTTATTTATTTATCTAATTTTTTTTGTTTTTTTAATTTATTTTTATTTTTTCTATTTTTAATTTTTTTTTATGATGCAAGGGTATGCAGTGAGTAGTGGGTATGTGGGTATATGTATGTATGTATGTGTATTTGTTATGTGTTTGTGAAATAATTTTGAAAAAGACAATAAATATATTGGCAAAAAAAAAAATATGGCTATCAGTGGTCACTTGTCTTTGTTTATAATGTAAAGGAATTACTCCTAAACACTGAGGTGTCAGTGATATAAACTGAACTGACTTGCTGAAACTACCCTTTTACACTATATCAAAGAAAACTGAAATATAGAAAATGTTTTGTATACAGTTTCATGGTGATGGTTTATCATTTCAAAACACCAAAAAAATTAACACTTAAATAACAGAAAGAAACTAGCTTTGTTTCAATCAATAAAGAACTGTTTCCTTATTGTGCTGTTTTTTTTATATTTTATTTGTATTTGCAGGAAACTGAAGACAAATGAATTGGCTTGAGGCATCAGACTTGTTTAAATAAAAGAGCAAGCAAACTACATCTTTGCTGAAAAACCTACAGTCATTATAACAGTGCGTCTTTGCAGAGACTGCAAATCCTGATCTGAATCATTTAGTTAATCATAAATGTGGAAATAAAAATGCCATAATATTTATTATGATCATCACAAAGTATTGGACATACAAGATTTCTTTACAACAGAAGATTAGCTAAGACATTTTTGATCGTTCTACCTTAAAAATAAATAAATAAATAAATAAATATGAGGATTTCAGAGACAGGGAATGTTATTAACTGTTCAGTCAAGAAATTTAAGAATGCTTGCCACCATATTTGGAAGCATCTTTTAATAATTTGAAAGAAAAATGTCTTAATGAAAGGCTAACATTGATTAGAAATAAGTTGAAATCTTATTTAATCGAACCTAGCATGAAATTGTCCCATTTCTTAACACTCTCCTGCAAGTAAAAATGATTACCACATCTTTTTACCAGAACCGAGGAGCATCTGGTAGGAAAGATGTCAGGTCTGTCAGTTGCAGTTTAAACACTCAGACGTGCATACAAGTTGCAGTTCATATGTGGTTCTACTAATCATCTTTTCTTGCTATGTCAGAAGCAACTTGAAGGTTGGTCAACCTGATTTATTTCAGCTGGAGAATCATTTAGGTTCAATTTAACCTTTACAATGAAAGTCCTTCTAATAATGTAATGTCCTTTGTTTCATGTTGCTTTTCCCACTTGTCTGTACCTATCCTCCTGAGCCACTGTGTCCACATATGGGGACATTACATTTGGCTTTTCTGCACCTTATACTTCATTCTACTTAACATAGAACTGTTGCTTCCCTTGAACCTCAAATAAGAGCTTAGGCCACAGGAGGCTATATAACATTACTGTAGTTAGACACCTTTGCTGGATTTTGCTTTGCCTGTTGTGAAACCATTTTAAAACAGCTCACAGAGGCACGATGCTGCGTTAATGAACTTAATCCATCATTTTAAATGAGACAGCCACAGTACAACAAAATTTCATAATACAATTTTATAAAGCCTTAGTCATAAAATGTATATCCAAAGGAATTCAATCTTCATAAAGAGATTATTTCTCCATTTCTCTTTTGTTTCTACTTTTATTCCATCAACAGCTTCATGTGCACTTAATGTCTTTTAAAAGTTGCATACTTGCTACTCAATACAACGAAGTAAATGCTATTGGAGACCAAATTTGGCATGTTTTTTATAGACAACAGAAATGTTTATCGTGAGTCACATTGGTAAAACAATGCAAACTACAATAAATAAAACCTTAAATAAAAATTTGAATCAATACCTGCTATTGTCTTATGTAGAATGACAGAACTTAGGGCGATATGACTGCAGTGTGTGCATTTTTAAGAGAAACAGACACATACAGTTATGTGAAAAAGGTTTTGCAGGACTCTATGCAGTCTGTGAAAAACTAAGTGCACACTTACTGCTTCTAGAGAGTAAATAGCAGCAAGGTACTGCTAATCAAATGCACTTTACTCAGTGATCATCAGCCCGTGTGAGCACCCATATAAAAGCAGGAGTTTTAGCAGTTTGCTGGTCAGGAGCATTAAGGTGTGCACTAAGACAATGTGCACACATCCCAGCAAAATCACCACAAGGTCAGACTGTGCAATGATCAGAGAAACTGCAAAAAAAAAAAAACCCTAGAGCTACATCCAAGATTTTACAAGCCTCAGTCAGCAAGTTAAATGTTCAAGTTCATTTCAGGACAATTAGAAAAAGGCTGAACGCATATAGCTTGTTTGGAAGGATTGCCGGGAGAAAGTATCTTCTCTCTAAAATGAACATGACAGCATGGCTTCAGTTTGCAAAGTTGTTGAACAAACCACACACATCTGGAACAATGTCCTTTGGACAGACGAGACCAAAGTGAAGATGTTTTGTTATGATGCACAATTTGGCAAAGACAAACAGAGCATATGAGCACAAACACCTCCAACTGTCAAGCATGGTGGTGGAGTGGTGATGATTTGGGCTTGTTTTGCAGCCACTGTACAGTCATTGGGTCACTTATCAAATCCTCTGTATACCAAAATATTCAAGAGTCCAATGTAGTTGTCTGTTTGACAACTAAATCTTGATCAAAATTGCTAACAGAATAACTGAAAAAAGCTGGAATCAAAATGCTACAGTAGCACAGTCAAAGTCAAGACCTCAACTTAACTAAAATGTGAGGGTTTGACCTTAAAAGAGCTCTCCATAAACAAATGAACACAAACCTCAATGTCTTGAAGCAACATTTGTAAAGAAGAATGGGCCAAAATTCCTCCACAATGATGTGAGAGACTGATAAAATCATACAGAAAAATGATTACCTCACCTTATTGCTTCTAAAGGTTGTTCTGCAAGCTACTGAATTGTGAGGTCCACTTATTTTTTCACAGGCTTGCATAGAGTCCTGTGAAAACCTTTTTCACATAACATTGCACTCTACAAGACATGATGTAAACTGGATGGGATGGTGGGTTCCTTGGTTTGTTTAGTTCAGGTATGAGTTGTGGGGAGTACCAACTGAACAGCTGTATGATACCTCTGCAGTTCTGGACCAGCCTTATAAAATCCAAGAAAATAAGCTTTGAGACAACAAACTGATAACAGCAAAGTTAAAGCGCAGAAATGACCTTCATGTTTTACAGGTGGGGTGGTTCTAACAAAATGAAGATGTTGCTTGCATTAAGGGTAACGTGAGATTTAATCTTTGAATCTTAACCAGTATCAGAGACCAAATCCAGGATATATTAGGTGCTGTGATTTTAACCATTCTTCAGAAAAGACAAGAAAATTAATGTGTGTGAATTAAAAAGTTTCATTGATAAGCAACATTGAAATACTGGGTTCTTCTTTAATAGTTAACAGAAAAGCTACAGATAACACAGTTTAACAAATCAAACTTCTTTCTGGGTGTAACTTGCCTTTGATTTAACTTTGGGTACTATTTCCTAACCTTCTATTAAGATACTGTTCAGCAAAACTGGCTAAATGATGTGGGACAAAACAGTTTTAACTTGTCACATTGGCTTTTCACTACAGTTCAGTACTCTCACGTGTGTCTGTTGGCAAAACGCTCATGCAGGATGTTTACATACTGGGATCCCTTTCACCATCAATATACATCAAATTAATATATTACTGACACCATCATTATCAAGTTAGACTATTAGTGAACTTTAATAATACATCACAGGTTCATCAAATGTCATTGAGTAGCACAACCAGCTGGCTAGTCAGCATCGCTTTTTGTCATTCAAACATCTGATGCAGTCCTGTGAGAACAAAGCACCAACCTCAAGAGAGGTGATGCTCAAACTTCCTAAAGACCCTAGAAATGACTTTCCAGTGATCTTTCAGCAAAATTTGAATACACACACACCCATACATACACACACACACACACACACACACACACACCCACACACACGCACACACATTGTCTAAAGGAGATACACTCTGGCCACTCACAAGGAAGTTTGTTGTGCTTCAGGTCTGTATTTTCTAGTTTAATCAATTACTTTTATATGGATGTATGTAAGAAACATATGTACTGGGGACAAAAAGTAGAAAAAGACAGACACTTTGCATTGGCCACAGTGCAAGGAATTCCCCCAAAAGCTCAACACATTCTTACACTTACATGGAAAATGCTGGAATTGTGGTGTGACCCTATTCATAATTGGAAAGTGTGTCACTTAAATTTACAAACCCTCTTTATGTACTGTCAAAAGTGATGGTGACTTTTTCAGTTTATTATGAGAGGCTACTGAGTCACAGCACACATTAAATACAATTATGTGGAATCAAGAGGCATTTCCATTTCTCACCTCTTACAGTTATCTTCCTAGGATATAACAAGAGAAGAGAGGGTTTGCTCTCAATAGATAAACACACGTAAAGATAAGAGAACAAAAAGCACGGTTACTCCTTGCCCTGATGCTTCGACTGGCAGCAGACACAGTGACAGTTGCAAGACAGGTGAAGAGCAAATAGTGAGCTAGATGCAATAACAATCACACAGAGAAAGGCATAAAAACATGATCACTGATTAACAGTGTTTTATGGAGACAATGAACTGCAACTGAGGCTTGAATTTAAAATAATTTGTTTTACATTGTCCAGTGGGTATGGCTCCAAACCACCAAAAATACCAGTTTTTTCCAATGGTGGTGTAAGAGGGGGCGTCCCATGGAGGAAGGGCAGCACATAGAGGGGAAAACTGACATAGAGCAGAACATTACATGTGATAAACCTGAAGAAATGAGAAAAAGGAGTCATCGTATGCAGGGTGAAATCCAGTAGAAGAGGTGGGGTTATTACACAGTTTATGGGGCAGATGTTTTGTGTAACATGGGGCTGCCACTGCATCTCGCATAGCCGAGGGATCAGGGAAGGATCGCGATTCATTTGGCTTTGATTTCTGTGTAGTTGCTGCCATCATCCCCCCTCCCTGTGGCCCCCTCCCTGGGCCTGGCCCCGATAAACTCCAGAGCAGCGTAATTCAGCTCTTGCCTCTCCAGTCCTGCCATAGAGCCCACAGGTTGATAATCCCCGTCTTCTCCCTGCAGACAGAAGCACCGTTCAGTGGCACAAATCAGAGGCAAGGTGCCAGTGACACTTCAGATTGCAGAGGAGTGCGACAGATACTAAAGAAAAGATGTTAGTGGTTACTGGTCGACATACTGACAGGGAGTCGGAGATGTTTCCTGTTAGACTGGCAGTTTGTATTAGCAATGAGGCAGCCATGCAGAAGGCAGTGTAGGAAACAAACGGCAGTGTACAGAACACAGAAGCTGATATGCAAGAAGATGCATCTGTCACTGAGGCTTGTGTTTTTTAATGGGGGTTTGTTTGGGAACCTTACCGTAGTCTCCTCTAGAATGGAGTTAAACTTTGAGCCCAACAGCTCTGTCTTAAGCTGTGCAAGAGTTAGGGGAGAGAAAAACAGACAGAAAACGCAGAGAAGCGATGAAAGCAAGAGAAAAACAGTGTTTGGAAAGGTCATGGTTGGTGCTACTAGACTGCTTCAGGGAGAGATTCCTTCTGTTACCTCATTTCAGAGGTTAAACTGGGGTCTTATCATTTATGACTTTTTCATTAAACAAACTATAACCCCAAACAATTTGAGAATGGTAAATCCAACCCATCCTCCATCATAATCATAATCATTGACATCAGCATGTCTCACCACTTTCTTCCTCAGATTTTGTTTGTCCTTCTTGACTGCGCTGTAGTACAAAGCAGGGTTCTCCAGGACCACGTCCTGCCTAGGGTTGCCATTCTCTCTGGGGGACGGAGTCACATAATCAGACTCGGTCTTGACTGCCACTAACGCAGGGCGACACGCCAAGCCTGGGCATCCATTTTAAAACAACAAGCTCTGTAAGGTTATGCTGGAGGCCAACTGTGGCTGTGAGTGACGTGGTTATTTCATGGGTTTAGTCGCTGAAATCATACCCACTTCAGGGGTAACATGCCAGAGAAAGCTTGCAAATTTGGTGGTCCAAATATGCCTTGAGGCTAAAATGAAGCACCTTGGTTAAGAGGGCTACCCGAGTTGTATTTAGCATAGCAGGTCAAGGATACAGAAGCAGTGTCAGAGCAGGGAATCGTGCCTGCAAAATATAAGGTTAGTCCAGCATGCTAACCCACTTGACAAGGCAGCCAGTGTGGATCTCCAAGGATTTCAGGAGGGACTTGTCATTGCAAATGAACTGAAATTGCTCTGGAGAAATGATTCTCATGTCCACATCAATCCCACATTCACTCGTATACAATGTGCATCGATGTGTTTTAGAATGGATGACTAGGCTTAAGTGTTTCCTTGGATTTCAGAAATTGCTTAGTAAGGAAAATTACTACTTCTGCCTCGCATTGGCCTCTCCATTAGTTTTGTCATGTATACTCACTTCTTGTTGTTGTGGCCAACGTATCTCACTGCTGCAATGATGAAGGCTATAACGGCCACTCCTCCAATGGTGCCAACTATAACTGCCATCATGTACTTTTCTGAAAACGAAGGGGGAGAATATCAAAAATGAAGGAGTATGATGTTTTCTTGTTAAAGAATATATGGAGAAACTGCACACCAAGCCAACAGGAACCATATACACTCACTGAACTGCTGTTTAACATAAATTATGTAATGTTAAGCATCAATATGGGGAAGAAAGGTGATTTAAGTGAATTTGAACATGACATGATAGCTGGTGCCAGATGGGCTGGCCTGAGTATTTCTGAAACTGCTGATCTACAGTACTATGGGGATTTTCCCACACAACCATTTCCAGAGTTTACAGACAATGGTAAAAAAAAAAGACACAGAATATCCAGTGAGTGGTAGTTCTGGTGAAAAAGTGTTGTTGGAGGAGAATGGCCAGGAAGGCAATAATAATTCAAATAACTACTCGTTACAACCAAGGAATGCAGAAGAGTATTTCTGACCACACAACACGTCAGACTTTGAAACAGCTACAGCAGCAGGAGAACACACTGGGTGTCCTGTCAGCTGAAAAGAGGAAACTCAGGCTACAATTCACACAGGTTCACTCAAAGAAGATTGGAAAAACATTTCCCAATCTGATGACTCTTGATTTCTGCTGTGACATCTGTAAGCTAGGCTCAGAATTTGGCTTAACAAAGCATGCTCCATCCTGCCTTATACCAACAGTTTGAGGTGGTGGTGGTGGTGGTGGTGTAACAGTGTTGGGGCTATCTTCCCAGCACACTTTGGACCCCTTAGTGTCAGGTGAGCATTGTTTAAAAGCCACAACCTACATCAGTATTGTTGTTGACCATGTCCATCCTTTTATGACCACAGTGTACCCATCTTCTCATAGCTACTTCCAGCAGGATAACCCGCAATGTCACAAAACTCAAATCATATCAAACTGGTTTCTTGAATAAGATGATGAGTTCACTGTACTGAAATGGGCTCCACAGTCACCAGACCTTCTGGGCACCTCTGGGATGTGGTGGAATCGGAGATTGACACCATGGATGTGCAGCTGACAAATCTACAGCAACTGTCTGATGCTATATTGTCAATATAAACTAAAATTTCTTATGAAGGTTTCCAACAACTTATTGAATCTATGCTACGAATAATGAAGACACTTCTGAAGACAAAGGAGGGTCCAATCTGGTACTAGCAAAGTTGATCTATTGAGGTGGCTGTTGAATGTATCAGGATCTATGTATATTTGTGACACCATGGTATATAAGACTTAGGTAGGAAAGAATATTTTAAAAAATAAACACTTTAGAGGAAAATATAGAAAAATGTTTTATTTTTTCACAACGAAAAAACTATCTTAAATCTTAATTTATTTTGCCATAGAATTTTGGCAGCAATTTATGGAAATAATTTGTTCAGGCAGCCAATAAGGAGGAAATACATAAGTAAAAAGATCACAATGAGAAAATCATTTAGTTGTTGTAAATAAAACATGTTTTAAGTATTTAATTTGAATTTAATATCTCATTAATAAATATGTTGCAAATGTAGAAAATAATTACCAACACTGTTCTCATACAATGCAGCTAACAATGGCACAATTAAGTATAACAGATGCAAGCCTAAACCATAACAATATTATTTTTCAAACTTGTTCTCTGTAATACGTCTGCAAGGTGATTTTTTTTAAGCGAAATTGACACTATGATAAATTTTCCCTCCTGTTATTGCCAGAATCCGTTTAGAGAGCCATTGTGGATGTCAGCATGTTTAGGATAGATTTTGTTATATTTTGTTACAAACTCTGCAATCTGTCTCCAGTCCATACATTTCTGTACAAGATGTAAATTTTGAAAAATTAACTGCAAAAAGAGATATATACAATTTTGTACAGCTGTTGATGTTCTTGGGACTTAATTTCTTAAACAAGTTGGGAATTGTGGTATTTAAAAAATGCTAATCAAATAGGGGACAATAGTGCTTTTTCTTTGTTGGGATCTATTTTCTGTAGTGGATCAATAAACATTTAATTCGTGGAAGTGAGCCAGTGTAAATGAAATTGATTCAAAATTACCTACAGTGCTTAGGTTTATTGTAATTAGGGGGAAAGTGCAATAATTTTTAAATAGCTTTTTGACAACAGTGGGTACAGAGGAATAACCTATACCAGACTTTGGCTACACAAATAGTACACAAAAATGTAAGAAACTATCACACAACATGTAAGTTTTAGTAGAGTTCCATATCAGTTTAAATAAGGATAGATCATAAAAAACATAGTAATGGTGAAGAAACATAAGGAGGAAATTCTGATAATTTAATCCAATAATACTTCAACCATCAAAAGTAAAATGTGTCTACTCACTCTCCTGTTGCAGCTCCAGAAGTATGCTCTCTCTTCCATAAATGTTAGAGATACTGCAGTGGACATTGACGGCGGGGCCACCATTGTCGACCCGTTCACCCTTCTCCCGCAGTTTGATCATGCCCGTGGAGGTGTGTCCGTCTGTGTGTGTGTAGAAGTTGTACCGGTTGTCTGTTTCATTGATGGTGATGTTCAGGTCTGGCAGGTAGAACTCGATGGTAGGTTCAGGGTTTCCTGTGGCCATGCAGACACACTGGACACCCTCCCTCACCACTGTGCACTTTGATTCCTCCAGAAGCACTGGGGCATCTATAGAAGGAGGCAGCACAGTGAAGAGCTACAGTAACAGCATGTGTTTTTCAATGCATCATACTCTGGTCTGGACAATAGCTAATGTACATCAAGTAATATAATAAGCAAAATATGTTCCTTTGATCAACATTTCATCAAAAGTTGTTTTTTACTTGATGGAAATAAGATGTTTTGTAAAATTCTACATAAACTCAGCAGATTACTTTACATCTAAGGATCACACAGATGTTTCTCTTGTTGCCTTTATGCTTTATTCTTTATTCTAGTTTTACACCAACTTTGAAAATAATATATGACAGTGAAGCGCTCACACTCGACAGTGATGTTGAGGGAGCTGCTGGCTCGTCCATGCTCATTCTCTGCCAGGCAGCGGTATTGTCCGTCTCCCTGAGGTGTGATTTCCACAATCTCCAGCACTGACAGCTCATCAGCAGTGATGGTGCCCACCAGCTCCCCATCCTTTAGCCAGGTGATGGTGGGTGCCGGGCTGCCCTGAGTACTGCAGTGCAAGGCCAGAGAGGTGCCCTCTACCACTGTCATCGACTCGTTTACCACAGGCTCACGGGGAGGGTCTACGATAAAGAAGAAGAACTGAGTTTATTATGCTTCTATTCAAATTTGAAAAAATATCTCTTATAGTTCTTACACGTTATCTTCCTTAATATAAAAGCACAACAATATCTCCTTTTTCTTTTTGGCCATGTATCACCTATTATAATGTAAGGGTTATTCACTCACTTTTAGCTTTGTTTTTGTTCTCGACCAACCACTCAGGGAATATCTCTTTAGCTACTAAATGCTCCTCACTGAGGACAATATTTATTGTTTGGTGTTGAGTACTCATAATACAGAAGGACTAAAGGATTTTTAAATCATTTTTTAAATGAAAACAGCTGAAAACTGATAATAATGTTGTGGGCTGGATGAATAAACAATGACCTGAAGGTCAGTATAAAGCTGAAGGAAGCTGTAGATTTGGATTACAATTCTCTACAAGTTCATCACTATGAGTTATCCCATCATTACTTTGTTATATCTAATAATATCCATCAGGGCTGCTTTCAAAGTGGACCTCAAGATAGTGAGGTTTTCAGTTTCAGTAAATATTGTATTGGCATTATTTTTTATGAAATGTAAATGTGCAGTGATTATTTTGGACAGCGTTTTCAGGCTCTAAATCACACAACTCCACCAACCCACTCACATTTGAACTGTTAAAGAGCAACGTCAAACCTCTCATGAGCTGTGCACCCGTTCCACACAACAGAACATAAGAATACTGAGCAGATTTTGGTAGTACATTCGTGCAGGAAAAACAATAGAAGTCAATATGCATAATACTGTTAGTATAATTGTCAGAGAAATTCTAAAGTCACATTTTTTTGTCTTGTATCACCAAAAAAAATCTAAGCAATATGCTGTATGGATGAGAGACACCCATTTGATACTGTTCTGTCATTGCATTTCTGCGGTTACTAAGGTTAGAGATACATTGATAAAGTAGGAATTGATTGGAAATTTTCCAGAATTTCCATCAACAGCAGCATCAGGAATGATTTAAGAAGTTTCTGTTAAGGTTTCAGGGTTTTAGTTTCCTGTGATTCCAAGTCATTGTTAAAATCCACCTAGTACATGAATCCACACAGGGTTTTAGACTTTGATAGCTAAAAGATTGTTCCGTCAACTATTCCTTTCTTGTTTTTGATTGGCAAATTCAAGCCAGTTGTTTTTCCAGACTCAGTTTAAATGATTTCTCCTTGGTGGACCTTTTTATATACTTCAAAGCTGCTATCACAAGCAAGGACACCCAACCCCAAATACAAATGAAATGGGAAGGTGGAGCATGGAACAAGAATGAATGAGTGTGTAGGGCAAGTATAGGCTTTTACAGACATATCGCTGGAAGGGGGGTGTTTGAGGTGTGGTCCTGCTTCTGAAACTCAGATAAATTATCTCCAATATAAATAGGGAAACTGGGAATCATTTACAAACCCAGTTTCAAGAAAAAGTTGGAATATATTTAAAAAATGCAATAAAAACAAAAATCCATGATACATTAATTCAAGTGAGCCTTAATTTGACTGGCAAAAATACAAATGCAAATACAATAGTTCTGATGACCAACTTAGTTTAATTTTGTAAATTTAAAAAGATTTCAAATTTGATGGACACAACACACTTAACAAAAGTTGGGACAGAGGCATGTTTGCCATTATGTTACCTCACCTTTCCTTTAAATAACACATTTTAAAATTTTTGGAACCAAGGACTCTAATTGTTGTAGCTTTCCCATTGTCCATTGTCCATTCTTGCTTGATTAAACACTTGAGCTGCTCAACAGTCAGTGGTCTATTGTCCATTTCTCTTCTTCATGGTGTCCCATACATTTTCAGTATGAGAGAAATCTGAACGGGCAGTGAGCCAGTAAAGCACATGCACTCTATGTCTATGAAGCCACACTGTTGTAGCTCATGCAGAATGTGATCTGACATTTTCCTACTCAAAAAAAATCACGGACGTCCCGAGAAGAGACATCGCCTTGATGGCAACATATTTCTCTCTAAAATACTAATGTACGCATCATGGTACCTTCACATACACGTAACTCAACCATGCCGTGGACAGTGATGCACGCCCATACCGTCTCAGATTCTGGCTTTTGCACCTTTTGCTGATAACAGTCTGGATGGTTGCTTTCATCTTTGGCAAAGACACCTACTTTGTCTAAAAATGAGCTGAAATGTGGACTCATCTGACCAAAGCTCTCGGTTCCACATTATGTCAGTCCATCTGAGGTAACCCCAGGCCCAGAAAACTCAGTGGTGTTTCTGCATAGAGGTGACATATGGCTCCTCCTTCCATAATACAGTTTCAAGCTTTATTTCTGGATGCAGCAATGGACTGTGTTAAATGACAATAGTTTTCTAAAGTGCTCCTGAGACCATGTGGTTATATTTGTCACAGTAGCGTGACAGTTTCTTAAGCAGTGTCACTTGAGGGTTTGAAGATTGTGTCTATTCTTCAGTGGTTTCCAACCTTCCCATTTGCATACTGTGATGTCTGCAAATTTTCTGAATCTTTTCAAAATATTATGCACTTTGGATGTTGAAAGACCTAATTTCTCTGCAACCTTGTGTTGGAAAATGTTATTTTTGAACTAATTAACAATTCTCTCAAGAATTTTGTCACAAAGGGGTGAGCCATCACCCATCTTTGTTTGCTAAGTTTAAGCCTTTGATGGATTCTAATTTTATACCCAATCGATACCTGACCTGGTCCTAATTAGCCTACTTAATGTGGAGTCTTCCAAATTGGTGTTACTTCCATGATATTGTGCACTTCTTACTTCTATCCTGTCCTAACTATTGTTGACTGCACTGCAACCACCAAACTCCATCAAATTGCATTTACAAAATGCAATTTGATTGGTCAATAAAACTATTGAAAATCTTCTCTCTGTACAGATCAGAGGTTTCTTTAATTATATTTTGGAAAATACCCCAACTGTTCTGGAAATTGAGTTTGTACTCTCTCAGAGACTTACACTTCACAGCCAGGTACAGTGATGTGTTCATGATGCCATAGCCATTGTCTCCAACGCAGGTGTAAATTCCTTCATTCACAGGAGTCACATCATCCAGGGTGAGGGAGACATTGGATGCTGTGTCCCACACCAGCTCCTGGTCGCCGAACATCCAGGCGATCCTGGAAGGAGGGTTACTGTCCACCTCACAGTGCAGCGTCACAGAGCTGCCCTCCATCACCTCTGAAGAGGCGTTCACCCATACTGAGCGTGGAGCATCTGCCAGGAAAAATATGAAAGAGGATTTATTTTCCAAGCATGCAGACATCTGGATACCACAGAATGTCTCTCTTCTTAAAGAGTTTTCTTTTTTCAATTAAAGGATCACAAATCCATTATTTATAATCAGAATTAGAATCAGAATACTTTATTAATCCAAGGGGGAAACTGCTTCAGTTTTAGATGGGATTATGGCATCGGTGCAAAAGTTAATATAGTCCATGATCAATTCTGTGAGCCCATCAATGTCCTCTCCCTGCAGCTCACAGAATACCTGCCAGTCAGTCACCTCAGTTTCCCCAAAGCCTCCTCTGACTATCTTCTCACTGTCCTTATGGTCACAGGCTGCCTCTTAATTAGAGTGATCTGATTCACCAAACGGAGGGAGGGCAGAGGATCTGCACGCATCCTTAACATTTGTATACAGCACATCTATTGCCCTCTCACCTCTGGTGGGATAGCTCACATACTGAATAAAGGTGGTTAAAGTACTGTTGAGTGTAGTATGCTTAAAGTCTTTCAAGATAACAATGAGTGTACTCAGATGATCAGTCTGTAACTGGCCTATTGTAGAGCATGTCTTTTGTAATGCAGAGGTAGGGTTGGTCCGGGGGAAACATACACAGTCACTATGATGGTGTGTGAAACTTGAAATGGTAAATAATATGGTATAAAATTTACAGGCCTCCAATGAAGGTTGAAAGACAGCCCTTTAGCTTGAGATAAGAACTCATGTTTAAATAAAAATTAAACATGCAGTGTAATTCTTATGCACTAAATACTGTACATACAACAGATCTGTTTTATAGAGGTATGATAGCCAGTCCACTACTGAATTGTTTCAATTTCTTTTAGATTGATTTTTATGAACTGAAACAAGCTTTATGTTCCACTGTAGAAACAGTTCACACCATGGTGATTTAAACTGGAATTTATAGTTTTGGTGTTGGTTGTGTCCCCACCTGGGATTGAACCAGGGACCTTTCGCTTGTAAGGTAAATGCACAAACCACTATGCTACCAGGGAGACTGCTAAGGCACAGTAATTGACTATGGGAAAATCAAGCATGTTTCCCCAGTTATTTCTCTGTCCAAATACTATGAAGATATGCTTGTGTTCAGACCATCTTTTGATTCATTAAAAAAAAAATCTGCTTAGAAATTCACGCTAAACTGTCAGAGACAACACCTCCTTTGCAGCCACACTGTCTGTGATGCCTTTCAGTCTTTCAGTATGATATTTTAATTTTGTACTTACACTTGATATCTAGAGAGATGAGCCTCTCATAGACTAGTGTGGTGTTGGGGTAGTAGACCCTGCAGCCCAGAAGCTGCCCGTTGTGCATGGGCCTGGGTATGAAGGTGAGGGTGTTGGAGAGGACAGCCGTGTTGCTGTCCTCCAGGTACTCAGAGCTGAACTCTGGGTCGGGCAGGTAGTCGGTGTACATCCACTGGATCTCTGGAGTCATGTCGGGGCAGTTATCAGGAGCATAGCATGTCAGCTCGAGGCTCTCGTCACTGACAATTTCCTCTGGTACATCAATGTTGGGCTGATCTGGAAGAGAAAAAATATAAAGGAAAAATAAAATGTTTCGGCCTGAAATGGCCATTTTATTACCAACTATAAAACTATTTATTTTTACCAGATGGAATTTTAAGTTCCTATCATTATTCACTTACCCAAAACCTTGAGCTCGGCAAAGTCTGGGTATGTATACATGTTGGCTCCACCAAGATCTGCACGAAAGTAGTATCTCCCTGAGTGCTCACTGCCAATGTTGTTGATAAGCAGAGTGCAATTCCTCTGGTGTAGATCACCTAGCAGCTTGGTGCGGCCCTTGTAGCTCTCATGCACAACATCTGTACGTGATTTGAAGACTACAGGGGGGAAGAGTTGAGGGTAGGGCTGCCCAAAGTACCAGATACCATGAATGCCACGGTATGGCCTGATCCCAGATGGATACATGAAGGTGCAGGGGATAACCACACAGGAGTTTGTCATAGCCGAGATATCCCGAGGTATCCAAACATTCCACTGGCAACTGGCATCTGGGGGGAAGAGATGGCGGCTGATTAGACTGTTCAACACATAAGATCATTCAATATGGGCTTTTTAGTGTAATGATGGGAGAATATATGTCTACCATCATAAAAAATAAAGAGGTAAAGGAATTTATTACCATTGATGATCAACAACAGTGGTAAAAGCAGCTCTAAACACCACATGGTCTCTGCTCAACACTGGACCATAGACCTCTGAAACAGACATCAGTCTGTCAGTCCCAGCAACACATAATCATCAACAGACACACACAAAAATATCATGTTTACAGCACTGATGGTGCTGCATGACTCAGACGCCGCAGCAACCTGTAAGAACCACTTAAATTCAAAATGTTCTTGATTTTCGGCAGTTTTGTTTCTTGGTTTTACAGCATGGCAAACCTGCATTAAAACCTTTCTGAAGAACTTTGTAGAAAAACAATGTAATTTTTAAATTTCTGCATTTAAAACTGTATCAGAGTCACAAAGGTTTTGCTGTTTTATCAGCACAATGTTTTCACGGCAGCAAAAGATTAAGCAAAACCTGAACTATGAAAGTGCGTTTTCGGCAGCTGTTTAAAACAAAAGACTGATTCAGTTGACCTGATGGGCTGACAGAATCTGTTCTACAGTTTCGGTGCTACAACCTCAAAAGCGCGGTCACGTCTCAATATAAATTAGATCATTTAACAGTCAAAAGGCCTGATGAGTGGAGAGACTGACTGCTGGGATAAGGTCTCAGCAAATCTGCTATATATGCAGGAGCCTGGCCAAGTAGCGCTTTGGATATAATAAAATTTAAAATGAATTCTAAATTTCACTGGGAGCCAATGAAGGGAAACAACATGGATGTGAGAGTGTCAACTGGCTTTTGTTAACAGTGACACTGCCGCATTCTCGAATAACTGAAGGACTGAGAAATTCATGTGAAAAGTGAGTTACAGTAATAGAGAAGGGAGAAAATTAAAGCGTGTATGAACAGTTCTAGGTTCCTGACAGATAATAAAGGTTTGAGGGTTTTTTTGCAGAGCTTCGTAGATGAAAGAAACCAGACTGAATGAACTTAGAGATTCAAAGTTCAAATCTTGATCAAAAATAATACCAAAATCTTGGCAGATTATTTATACTGCTGGTATTTGGGCAAATGCAGTGAATGACTTTAGAAAAGCTGACAGGACTAAAAATGAGAACCTCAGTTTTGTCAAGGCTGAGATGGAGGAAATTTGAAAACATTCAATTTAATGAATAATAGTAGTGAAACATTCACAGAGATACTGTAGGAAAGGCTGTTGAGGTTGTTTGGCTTAGAAAAGGACAGCTGTCTATCAGCAGCTTTGCAATGGTAAGAAATTCCAATAAAGCATTAGTAGACGGTCCAGGGGTAACATATATAATGAAAACAGAACTGGTCCAAAGACTGAGCCTTGAGGGACCCCATGTGACCCCAGAGATGACCTCAGAGATGAGCACATGACGATATATTTTAATATAACTTCTAGAGTTTCTGTCAGATGAATAAGATATATGTGCATATTCAATGTGCAACATTAACCCTAGTACTGCCAGCTATACGACAAGCTAGACAACCGGCAGTGAATGAAAACACCGGAAGTGATCAATATATAGACGACTGGCAGTACACAAAACTTATCTGGGACATCAATATATTGAGATCCTGCAGTACTAGGGTTGTTAACCACACTTCCACAGTATAAGTTACTTAACATTATAATCAAAATAATGAAAAAGATAATAAATTCCCTCTTGCTATACTGCGAATGGTGAGGAAAGAAATTTCTTAAACATTATAGTCCAGTTGGTTGTACATTTCTCTACATTTCTACATTTGACATATGTAGAGCTAATAGTTGAAAATTGTATTTGGACTATATTTCAGCACTGATTAGGGCAGTATTACACTGGTGTGATCCATCATATGCAGCAGCCTGGAAGGAAATTGAATGTAAAATAATACTCAGTATGCACATACAGGCATTTCTGGCAGACAAAACATTATAAGACTTCATTGGTATTACAGAAAATCCACTGGTAAAATTTACATTCGGCATTTGGAAAATGGTAATAAAAGAAAATAACTTAGTTAGTATTGAAAGTACTGAAATAGTGTGCATTTGACTCGGAATTTACACCAGATCAAATGGATTCCAGATTTAAATACTGGATAGAAAGAAGCATCACATCAATGCGTGGCATCATAAAGGAAAATGAAATTATGAGCTTTCAAATCCTAAAGCAAAAATTCTCTAGGCAATCAAGATTTTTACAGACACTTTCAACTAAGAAAATTTTATAATCAAAAGGTTAAGAATCAGATATCGGAAACAGCGAGGGCCTTCATCCAACTTTTTATAAATGCATATAAATCATGTATTAAGAAATACATGATTTATGATTCGTTGGTTCCACATGAGTTCTGGAACCAAAGAAGTTCTCGAATGCTGTCTATTTTTTTGTGTGTGCATGACTTCAACACTGAAATGACAAAAAAAGAAAACTGTATATTGAGTTACGTTTATGCTTCTTCTTTCAGTTTTATTTTAATGCTGGTCACAAAGGCTTAGTTGCATGTTGAAAACTGTTCACACTGAGTTCTTTTAAAAAAATTTTTTTAAAGTTTGTCATTTGGCCACAAGTTGGGCTGTTGTTTGAACTGAAGGAAAGACTTTTGAAAAAAAAAACTTATCTAAAAAACTGGAATGCTTCTCACTGTGTTGAAATACTGCGGTTGTACCTTGAAATGCTGATAGTTAGAAACAGACAGAACGTCTGCACAACAGCTCTTCGGCAGCTCCACTAGAGGGTGTTCACTCACACCCAGACAGCTTGACAGCCTTTGTCTCTGTAAAAAAAAAAAAAGAAACAAACAAATAAAAAATACAAGTGACATCAGCATTGCATTACAACACTCACAGCCCCCTCACTTGCACTGTCTCACAGTAACTCACGCAAGTGCAGCGTCAGTCAGCACCTGTTTGCTCCCCCTCAGTAGAGTCACTCATTATGGTCACCATACGTAAGCCCATTCAGTGAATGACTCTCAGTGTTAGCTGAGCTCTGACACAAAGCCAAACTCCAGTCACCAAACATCATGTCATCAGTGGATTACTGGTACTATCCGTGCTGTACTACAAATCAATCAGAGCACACTGATTACAGCATATGGAAATGAGAGACACTCCATAGGCCATTTACTGAACACATGATTAAGTGAGAAAACCAGTACAACAAAAGCACATTAGGTTTTCGTTGTCACAGGAGAATCAATCTGTTTGTGTTGTTTATTTCCCTTTCTCCCTTTATAGTCTCAAATATCAACCCTCACGTTGAAACAAATACAGTAAGTCCATTCAACTTTCCATCACATTCATTATGAGCTCAAATGAGTATATCACCCCTTCTCGTAATTACAGTTGAACACTAATCATAGTAATCAAAAATATCCAGGACTCTTGATTAATTTATTATTTCTTTATAGGTTCAATCTGTCAGGTTAATAAAAAGCATCACCTGCACTGCAAGTGCAAACGTAGTTCATGTCTAAATGAAAGCATGGCCAGAAACAATGACAGGTTCTGAGAAATAGGGGTCAGAATTCACACATTTCATTAGTATGGGGGTAAGAGGGTAATAACATGTCTTGATTTTTGGTTCTTAAATTCAATGCTAAACATCCATCAAACACAAAAACACCCAGAAGTATTCAATGTGTGATTGAACCGTAAAATATGTCGGCTTAAGTGCATTACCATTGCTAATTAAATTAAGTTTGCAAAAGCTCCATTTTTAGCTACACTAGTCAAAAGTTTGGGCACTCAGTCATCGTTGAGTATTGCATTATCTGTCATGATCTTTATACAAGTTAAATAAAAACTGTGATGCACAAACGTGCAAAATGAAACTCTTTGACAGTGAGCATGAAGCTAGTGTGTTAAATACTTAAATTTAAAGTATTTTCTTAAAGTTTGTTCTGAACAAGTAAAATTCATCTTTCTCCAGTATGTCAAAGAAAGCTCAAATTACTGTAGGTCTGAAGAACTGAGGTGACTTGCTGTTTTGTTGCTGTTATGACTTACTATTATTATAAAATGTAACAAAAATAATGGCAGATAAAGTAATACTCCACTATGACCGAGTGTGTCCAAACTTTCGACTGGTGGTGTACATTCACATATGGTATGACTAATAAAATAATATAAATAGGTTTCGGTAGGATTTTATGGTTAATTGTATGCATATTTGCCTTTTTTTTTTGGCTTTATCTGAAAATATGCTGTTGAGATTGACAGGAGAGACAACAGTGTGGTGACATAAAGGTGGTATGAGTCCTAACTGTTTGGCTGCATATTGAGGCTTTTACATTCAGTCATGTTCTGTAATGTCTTACTCCTCTCCAAGCAGTTTTCAAGGTGTTTTCATATCCATACACCATACTATGAAGCTGGGATGACAATAACACTAAAGCCAACCAAAAAACAAAAAAAATTATAATCTACCCATTTATATTTGGAAGTATAATAAAATCCCATTTTATCTGTATTATTTGCTTTCTTTTTCCAGTTATTTTCTTGTCCCTAAAGAAATCTGTATCTGTCTAAATGTGGTATACAAATGAAATGTACACCAGTGTGATGACTGTTACTTTGGACGTAGAATAAATGCCTGTTGAAGTAGAAGCAGAGGATTTCAGCCTCATGCTGCAGCAGCCGGTGTGTACAGATGGTAGGTCTGAGAGTGGATTGTGCTTTAGAGCTTCATGATTAACACATCCCAACGTCCCCCAGAGAAACTATGACCAATATTAGCCTTGTTGTTAGAGAGAAGGGAAAATTTAGCTGTTTTGAAAACTAAAAGAAGCCATGGATACGCCATCCCACTCACCATGCAGTACCATAGCCAAACAGTCAAAAATTCATAAGTGTCTGAACCAGGCACGTCCCGAGGGGAGGGGGCTAAGGGGCTGAAGCACCTTCCCTTTTCACCCTTGGACTACCAAAGTACCCTTTTGTCAAGTTCTTTTTTTGTGCAACAGGCCTTCACAAGAACGTTTATTATTAATTATTAATAGATTGTAATAATTGACCTGCCACTTGCCAGTCCATCTTATGATGTCACCGCATGACCCACAATTTAATATTGTGCTCCTCGGTGCAGATTTTTTTTTACTCTGAGCCTCTGCCTTTACATGGCCCTGGTCTGAACTTAAAAAGGGGTTTACTTGGCTAATAGCCACATTTTATTTTTAATATGACTTTCATCTTTTAACTGATTGCTTTGGTCACCTGGGGGCGGTGGAGTCAAGCTGTGAATGCAGTATCATCACCTTTTAAGTTGATGTTATGAACTTGTTATGAAACACCTTTAATTATTTCCATTTCTTGTATATATGGAGCAGTATTATCATTCATTTGAAGTTGATTTTCTGGCCACCTGGTGAATGTAAGCCCAATCTTCTTGTTTTGCTATGTTTTTGTTTCTACCAACTCCTGAGGGAAATTACTCTTCATTTTCTGAACACTTCACTATCCACTATGCTAACCAGCTGGATGCAAATTGTGTCTGTCTGCTGTCTGCTGCAGAGCAGGTAGTGATCTGAAGGCTTTTTAGACCTGCCTGCTGCAACTGAAAACAGTCCTACTGAGAGTGGTGAAAGTGAACCTAAACAGTTTCAGTGCTGCAGAATCAGGTGATAATTATTTTGAGTGAATGAGTAAGTATCAGAATCAGAATCAGAATCAGAATACTTTATTAATCCCCAGGGGGAAATTACCCATAGCCCATTTTATATATTGCAGCTGCATTAAAACATCTTCATTTGGAAAAGTGGTCACATTTTTAGACTTTCATGCCACACTTCTAGCTGAGACAATTCAAACTTTTCTCCAGTACCGCATCACATTCAACCACCTTCACTGCAACAAAAAGCCAAGAGCTATCCAAGTGCGTTCGGGTTGAGAGGCCATGCATCAGCAACATAGGAGAGAATAGAGCAGAGCAGCTGGGCAGAGCCACTGACACCACCACCAACCTTAACAACAAAAGCCTTATTGATAGGAAAGACAAACGACTGGCACAGAGCACAGCATACGTGTGCACACTTTTATATACACAATGCACGCGACACACACAGAAAGCACTTGCCTCATACCAGCCTAAGCACCAGGCTCCTGCTGCCTCCCAGTCTTGACTTTTTCTTCGCTTTTCCTTTGTTTTTGCTCTGCTTCCCAGATGTCAGGCTCTGTGGCAAAGGATAGAAAATGGAGATGAAAAGAGATGTTAGGAGCAGACAAGAGGAAAGGGAAGAGAGGAGTCTGTGTGAGCTCTGGTTTACATGTGTTGTGGGCAGATCTGAATATGTGTTCAGACATTTGTAGAGCTGGCCCACTCAGCATTCCTTTCCTTTCTATCATTTCCATGAGCTCTCCCATGTGTCTTGATGCCCAGGTCTTGGAGCCTATATTATACTTAAGCCTCTTAAACTTGTTGGCATTAGTTGACCTCTTTCACGTGACTGAGACACAAGGGCAATAGCTGTGTGGTGAAGGAAGGATGACTCATTACTGCTCTCAGTAAAGCAACACATGAAGAGTAGGTGGAATATGGAACTTGTGAGATAAATACCCATATACATTAGTTTGATACAGAGCTTAATGTTAGGGCTCATTTGTTTAAAGGAAAAGAACAAGTGTGGGCACATCCAGGAAAACTTCACCAGGTGCCAGTCCAAAAAACAATATGTTACAAAAAAGGAGGAAAGGTCTTCACACAATTTAATTCTTAAAATATTTATACAAAAACAATGTTTTGATCCATTAAAAATCATAGCATAAAAGGGTCTAAATCACACAGATTGCTTCATGAAAGCCATGTCTTAATGAATATAAATTTCAGCCATGAAGAAGTGCTCAGGGCATGATTATTGCTCTTTGCAGTCTTATGCAGAGCTAATATTTTCCTCACTAAGGAAAGTTTGTAGGTAGTAGCACAAGTGTGGATCCACACAGAAGTCCACCTAGTTGACGTATTGATATAACAAAGGCAAGTTGTCTCTCCAGTAAGGAAGTTTTTTCCAGTCATATTGTTGCATGTAGAGTGAGTCAGTGTTTCCAAGAGCCATTAGGCCACAGGCCAAGTCATGGCATTGAAGGAGCTGTGGATAACCTCTAGGGAATCCCTCCATAAACAGACTGGAGAGGAGCTGAAGAAGAGAGTGCTGCATTGATGCTCTGGGGCCATATACAAATGAATACGCAGCATGCCATAACCCCCTACCCACACATGCAGCATAAGGAATGCCAGTAAACTCCTCAGTGTGGGGTGTGTAGCTATGTGACCTTCCTCCGCACCCCCTCAGTGCTGGTTGCAAGCTAAGCATGCTCCATTGTCCTGCTGGGACTGTACTCATTGTCTATACAGTACATGTACATTAAAGAGTCAGAGGCTTCTCTGCTCTTTTATCTCAAAGAATTAAACAAATTAAAACTAGGTTTAAAAGTAAAACATAAGATAGGTCTCTGTGTGTGAATGATTAGATCCTTGAGATGCACTGTGCAAAAGGTCCTTTTCTAATATCTGAGGCAATCAAATATCAACATAATCATTTATTCCACATCACACTTCAGGGAAACAGCTGCTGTCTGAACAATCAGTTCTGCTAAATCAGGCCACGACACCTTTTATGAGTCATTTTACATTATTGAAATTGCTCACACAAACCAAAAGGCTCACACAAACAATCCGCTGTGCCAAGAAGAACATTTTCATTGTGAATATCATCTGCGGCCCATCTATAGGAGCATCACCAGGGCTCTTGGATGGGGAGAAAAAGAATGGGAACCTTGTATGCAGAACACTGCTCATTGTGCGAGAGAAACTGAAGGAATTTTTCCGGAACAGGCCCGCTCACAGCTTGCGCTTTGCTGCTTGCCTGTGACGTGAGCTGATCCACCACAAGCTAAGGCTCCCACTAAAATACTCAGAGGAGCAGATGGTCTTAAAACATGGCTGCTCCCACTCCCACACATGGCGCACTGAGCTGTGATGAGCCTGGTGCACCACACACACACTCATGTGCACAAGATACAAACATAAACACTGAGATGTGCCAACATCCAGTCACACAGTCTGTCCAAGGTACTGCAGAGTGTTGGCATAAAAAAGATTGGACTTGCCCGTAATTTATGCATTTATTTTAGTGTTTTAAGGTACTTTTAGCTGTACTTTCCTGTAGTTACTATTTTCTTTAATCTTTCGGGGAAACTTGTGCTTGGATCTCATACCAAAAATAGAGAAACCACAAAAACCTGACTTCACTGCTTTTCCTGGTATTTGCATGATTCTGTTGGTGTGTGCCTTCCTTCCTGCTTACAAAATGGTTTGTACTGATATTACAAATATCAAACCATTTTCTCTTTGAAGCATTCGCCTCTTGGTTTTCTAAATCACCACAATCTTCATCTCCAAACAACGCAGATAGATAAAAATTTTAAACACAGAGACAAATGCAGGGTTTTACCAAGAGCAAACAATATGCACAAGACAATAAAGGACGCTTCAGTTGGCAAATCACCAACATAACAAGAGACCAGGCGCACCAATAGCTTTTCGTTTTTCTTTGCTACCTGGCAAAAGCAGTGACACTGGCAATCCCCATCCCAGTGGGCAGATGGCGAGCCACAGGCCTTCTCTCTTATTACAGCAGTCTCTCTTCCGCTCTGAACAAAAGGGGGCGACAAACGGTGCCATCACCTGTTCAGCCACACAGACAAGGAGTGTGAGGCTCTTTCTTAATCCTCCCCAAAACCCCTCCAATTGACTGATGTCCTAAACAGGGGAACTAGTAAGTATAAACTGCCACTGGTGTGAGTTTGGCAAAATCTGGAACAATAACAAATCATAAGCTATTTTCAGTATTGAAATGTGATAGTAGTTCTGATTTATATACACTGTTAGGAAAAGCTACAAAAAATATCAGAACAGGTTTAACTGGAAAGACATAGCTTGCTTTACATGTCTATCAAGTCGAAAGGTCACAAAGGTCAAGGTAAGAAACTCAAATGTGAAACAGCTGGTGTGATTTAGCATTACTTATTATACCTTTGTGGCTCTGTGATCTGGTTTAAATTCACTATTTTATCAATAACTAAAAACTAAAATTATGCTCTTCTCAGCTGCTCCAGCACCACTCTGAATTATATGAAAAAATACCGTAATAAACAAACACAAACGTCCACTTTCAAATGCAGGGGATCACTCCTGCTCTACACAATGTCATTAAAGCAAACATAAATCAATGCAAACTACTGTTAAATGACTTGTAAAAATGTTTTGCTTGGCTGTGTAATCGAAGGCTCTTCTACCTGGCATCCGATGGATGTCTGATTAGACAAGGTAATACTTTCTGGCATTTACAGAAACGACTCAGTGCTAATGGCACAGGCAGTGAAATCTGTCCAGTAATAATTGGCTGGGCTTTTAGCAGCCCCCGCTACTGTTGAACAAGGCACACACACTCACTCATGCGTGCACGTTTACACACGTTTACACATCATCACAAACACGTTCACAGAGGTGCACACGCACACACACTCATTCATTGCCTAACTTGATCTACCGTGTGACTCATCCTGCTCATCTCAGTCTTTCCACTCGCTTGTCACATCATCTATGAATGCTCACACAAACAATCACTCAGTCATCATATCAGCAGGTGTTTGACCTTAAAAAACACAAATATTAAAATTAGATTGATGGATAGATTAAGTTAAGTTCCCTATGTGGAGAAATCAGCATCCTCCTGCTTTTTTCTTGCTGAAAAAGATGCAATTCCAAAATCTCAAAAAACCCATAAAATAAGGAAACACAACTCCTCCTCACCTGTGACCACAGCTGCCCTCCAAACGTTCAGCAGCTCCTGTATGAGCAGCACCAGCAGCCTTCCCTCTGACATTCACATGCAAAGCATCACACCAGCAAGACCTCTCACCACCCTCTGTACCAAGCCCCAACAGTGGGGAATAAACTGCCCTCCCCACCACCACTGCCACCATCATCACCAACACCACTAGCACCCCCTCCCGCATAAAAATCAGTCCTTCAGTGTAGCAGTATTGTTCCCAAGCTTCGCCTCAAGGCTCAGCCATTCATAAATACACACGGGGCCACAAAGGGCCACTCTGTTCCACCTCGCCCCAACAAATACGGGTGAGCCTTTGAGCTTCAAGGCCTTTCTGTCCAACATGACCATTTGGTTTAAGTTGGATGGAACTGAGCATATTTGATCATTTTGGATTGATAGAGAGGACATCCACTTGTCTTTGGATGTCAGTATAACAGAAGGCAGGAAGTGAGTCTGGGAGGGGTATGAGTGAAAAGAGAAATAAATCCTAAATGCTTATGAGGGTCATTCAGTCAAGTCTGTTACTAATTTAGACAAAAAAGCTAAATTTATGCTTCAGAGATGAGAAAACTAAAGAACCAGAACAGTATTTTTGTTTTGCTCCAGTGACTTTGCCCCAGGGATCATAATTCTCCTGAACATTAAGTGGTTATGTTTTTTCCTTATTTTTATTCGTAAACATACTGTTAGAATGGTGACTACTCCTATTAAACACAACCAACATTTCAAACAATGATGTTTGCATATGTGCAAGCTCAGGATTCCAACTTCTCTAAATGCTCAATTTCAAACTGTTTTTTCTACTCATGGTTCTGCATGATGTCAATAAAGGCCAATATCCCTAGTCTTCTCACACAACTCTGGCTTTGAACACAGAGGTCCCACCCACCTAATATCCAAATCTTTTGTTTGAGAGGCTGAGAGGCTGCCAATCAGAAAAATGGAGCTGGAAAGAAGCTGCTTGTTTTAGACAGTGGATGAATCAAGGGGCTGTACCATGGTCCAGTATAGGATAAAGGAGTACTTCGAACCATGAATCATGTAAAGCTACTCTAATCCAAGAATAGAGTCCAAGATTAAAGATATGAAGCTGGACAACAGCATTACACATTCAGGAAAACAAGAAAGTTTTCATAGGATTCTATGCAGTTCAGGGAAAAACTAAATATGCCTTATGATTCAGCAGCTTGTAGAATCACCTTTAGCAGCGATAACTTGAAGTAATCATTTGATGATCATATGACTTTTTCAGTCTCTCACATCATTATGGATGAATTTTGGTCCACTCTTCTTTACATTATTGATTCAGTTCATGGAGATTTGCAAGCATTTATTTATGCACAGCTCTCTTAAGGTCCCACCACGCCATTAAGGTGTGGATGTTGACTAGGCCATTCTGCTGTAAATTTGCTAGTGTGATTGGGATCATTGTCATGTCGCATGAATCAGTTTATGCCAAGCTTTATCTGCCGGACAGATGGCCTCACATTTGACGACGGAATATTTTGGTATACAAAGGAGTTCATCATCAACTCAATGACTGCAAGGTGCTCATGTCCTGTTACTGCAAAACAAGCCCAAATCATCACCCCTTCACCACACTTAACAGTTGATATGTTGTGCTTGGTTTTTGCCAAACATGGTGCTGTGCATTACTGCCAAACATCACTTTAGAGTCATCTGTCCAAAGAACATTGTTCCAGAAGAATTGTAGTTTGTTCATATGTAGCTTTGCAAGCATTAGCCATGCTGCCGGGTTCTGTTTAGAGAGAAGGGGTTTTCTCCTGGCAACTCTTACTGACAAGCCACACTTGTTCATGTTTTTTTTTCTCAGTGTGCTATCCTGAATTTTAACGTTTAACATGCTAACTGAGGCCTGTAGATGTAGCACTTTGGTCTTTTGCAATTTCTCTGAGCAATGATTGGTCTGACCTTGTGGTCAGTTTGGTCAGACATCCACTCCAGTGAAGACTGCAGTACAGGAGTACCCTTTTAACTCCTATGGAAACAGTAAGGGTATACTGTACGTAGCTAAACAGGGTCTTGTGAAAACTCTCTTTTTCACATGACTGTACCCCATTTTTAAATGCTAAGTGAGAAAAATGAGAGGCTTTTAAAAAACTTCCAAAGTTTGATGTTGAATTGGAAACTTGTAATTACAATGTTTCTGGTATGAAATGAAAGTAGCATTATTGCTAATTAAACAACAATGATGATGATGTCATAATTAGATTCCACTTGTTATCAGCAAACTAAAGTTGTTCGGTTGCAAAATGCTGCCTTTGGTAATAATGCAGAATTCTTTTTAAGTAGATGTTGATGTTTCCTAAAATTATTTGACTTTTGCATGTTAAGGAGTTTTAACATGTAGCTTTAAAGACCGTGCTGGCACTGAAGAGTTGTGTATGAAGACCAAATCTATTGCCTTTGTAACTAAAAACACAACAGACTCCTCCTCGGTAGCTTTCAAAAGGGCCACACAGTGATCTGAGGGCACTCTGAAGTGGCTTTTAAAACACATCAATTTTGTTTTCATCCTTCGCAGTCTATGTAACAGTGATGCGTTGCAACTCTTCAGCCATGATCCCACTCAACAGAAATTTAAAGACAATCTGGGTAATAAAGTTGCTCAAAGCCTATTCACCGCATTTTCTTTAGCTTGTTTTTAAGCCATTGTACTTAAAGTGAGAAAACATACATGCGTGCTGATGGTAGCTAACCTATAAAATTGCCAACTGCTCTTTTTCTACTGCTACTAATAAATAAAAAGCCCTAAAAGCATTATTAAGCCTATGTGGCATTATGAATGTTCAGACAGTTGCATGGTGCTGTGACCCTGTCACAAAACCCCCTCCCTCCTCCTGACACAGTAGCCATTGTCTCCCGAGGCCTTCTGGGACAGAACAGCTCAGCTCGAGCCTGACACCGCACAACACTGGGAAGTCGATGTGCACAGATAATTGTCTTTTAATCACAACAATCCCCTTTTCTCTGCCCTTGCTCATTTGTCTCTGTCTCTTGTTCGACCTTTCTCTCTTGGTTGTAACTCTTGTGGCTTTTAGCAATTTTGACCAGCTGAAACTAGGAATTAAGGGTCCTATACAAGAGGGAATCAAACTGATTAGTTCAAATGAAACGAAAATGTGTCTCCAAAGCTTAAGCCCATGCTAAATATAATTTTATTCATTACTTAAGCTTTTCCTAAATCTAAATATCTTTTAAGTTTTTTGGATATGGAAATTCTTGTGGCAGTGAAAATAATGTTTGTCCCCTTCATAAGCAAAAGCTTTGTTGTTGAGATTTCAGTTCTTCAAGTGAGGTCACACAATCAGACATTCATACAGAGTGCATGCAATGTTTGGCCGAGTGTGTGGAGGCAGGTTTTGAACTTATCTCAAGCCTTTTTTCCATTCCCATTCATTCATACAACAATTTTGATTGCTTTTCGCATGAACTAACGAACACCGAGAGCGCCCTTGCAGAAAGGCTGTCTGAAAACTTAAAAGCTCATCTCCATTTGAAAGATTACTGTCTCTTGTCTCAAGGATGTCTGCCATTTCACCTTTCCTTTGACTGCAGTTGCTCAGCTATAAGCGCTTTTACATTTCAGACATGGTGAGACAACATGTCATGGGAACTTGTTTATTTCAAAGAAACTCCGGCTTTTATAAACCCAGCACCTTTTTCACAAAGCTTACATTTAGAACAGAAATGGTGAGGCTTCCAAATTAACTTGCAAATTTCAAATAATTTATGTCTTCTGGAGTTATGAATAAAGTATTATGCTTCTTTTGGTGAGTAAAAGCAAAACAAAAATGTAACAAATATCATGAAATTGGGCTCCATAAAACTGTATATAATTGGTAGGTAGTCCCATTTACAAGTTTGATTTCTTTTAACAATGTGCACAATGTTGTGTTCTTTAATAAACTAATAAGAAAGCCAACCATAAAGGTTTTTAGATAATTGCACCTGTTCTCTGGGCTGTATGAATGTGTACCGATACACCTCACCTCATTCTCCTGTTAGATTTCTTGGCTTTAGCAATGCAAACCCCATTTCCAGAAAAGTTGGGATATTTTCCAAAACGCAATGAAAACAGAAATCTGTGATATGCTAATTCACAGGAACTGACAAAAGTACAAAAAAGTTCTTTAGTTTTGCTGACCAACTTGATTGTATTTTGTAAATATACAGAAATGCAGAATTAGATGGTTGCAACGCACTCAACAAAAGTTGAGACGCATCAAAATAAGATTGAAAAGTGCGCTGAATATTCAAGTAGCACTCATTTAGAAGACTTCACATTAAGCTGGCTAATTCGGATCAGGTCAGGTATCATGACTGAGTATAAAAGTAGCATCCATCAAAAGGCTCAGTCTTTGCAAGCAATGATGGGTTGTGGCTCATCCCTTTGTTCCAAAGTTTGTGGGAGAATTGTTAGTCAGTTCAAAAGGAACACTTCTCAACACAAGATTGCAGAGAATTTCAGTCTATCAGTATCTACAGTGCATAATATTGTGAAAAGATTCAGAGTGTTTGGAGGCATCTCAGTGCATAAAGGACAAGGCTGGAATGCACTGATGAATGCATGCCATTTTTGAGGATTAAGGTGAGAAAGCCTAAGAAACCATCATGCTACTATGACAAGTGCAGCCACCTGGGCTCAGAAAACCATTATTACTTAACCCAGTCCATCACCTCATCTAGAAAAAAAGACTTGAAACTGTATTACACAAGGAGGAAGCCATACATTAGCTCTGAGCTCACCAAGTTCTCTGAGCCTGAGCTCATCTCAAATGGACTGGAAGATTGTGAAACCGTGTCCAACATTTCAGCTCATTTTCAGGAAAAAAAAAAAAAAAAAACGGGCACTGTGCACAAGATGAAAATAACCATCCAGGTTGTTATCAATGAAAGGTGCAAAAGCCAGCATTTGTGATGGCATGTCATATGTGGTGCCTAAGTGCCCAGGCATGGCTCAGTGGCATGTATTTGACTCTGAGGTGTATATTAAAGACAATTTCTGGCATTAAGGTGATGTCTTTTCCCAGGATGCTCGCACTTATTTCAGCAGGACAATGCCAGTTCACATTCAGCATGGGCTACAACAGCATGGCTTCACATAAACAGAGTGTGTGTGCTGGACTGGCCTGCTGCCAGTTCAGATCTATCTATTAATGAAAGTATACGACACATCATAAAGAGGGAAAAAGAAGATGAAGAATTTAGACTTAAATGTTGTACCGAGCAAGGCCGGACAAGATTCGTTTTAAAATTATTAGAAAGTGTTATTAAAAGGAAAGGTGATGTAACATAATGGTAAACATGCTTCTGCCCCA
This sequence comes from Etroplus canarensis, assembly GCA_015106775.1. NCBI lineage: Eukaryota > Metazoa > Chordata > Actinopteri > Cichliformes > Cichlidae > Etroplus > Etroplus canarensis. The sequence continues at coordinate 30,348 of VUQH01067862.1, forward strand.
ACTTTTGTTGAGTATGCTGCAGCCATTAAAATTTAACTTTGTGCATAATTACAAAATGCAATGAAGTTGGTTGGTAAAATTATTGAAAAGCTTTCCTTTGTGCTTTTGTAAGTTAAATGAAGCTTCATGTGAACTGGCACATTGCAGATTTTAGTTTTAATGCATTTTGGAAAATATCCCAACTTTGCTAGAAATGGGATTTGTATCAAAGAGTTATTTCTCTTATTAGTACTCAAAGTCAATCACCTTCGACCCGAGAAGATGTATAACAAGCCACAGTAAATAAACCCCTGTGGGGTAAAGTCTTTAAAATGCCACTTAAATATCTAAAGATTTCAAAGTCAAACAGAGCAACATTGGGTGGGTTTGTTTAGTTTAGGATTAAAAGCTAAGAAACCAAGAGTCTGCTCACTTTTTTATTAACAATGTTACAACAATGTTACTGTCAACCCTTCTAATCCACACAGCTCTTTAACAGTACTAAGAGTAAAACACACCAGAATCCACATAATGTGATGACACACACAAACATGCTTTTACAGCATTACGATGTAGCTACTGAGGGTGGTGTGGGGAGAGAGAAGGGTGTGTGTGGGTTGGGATTGTACTGGGCAAAGACTAGTGACAGAATAACACAGTGAGAATGGATCCATTGTGTCACTGTTCACTTCACTGGTCAGAAGCGTCAGATGGTTACCATTTGCAAATAGATGAAGAGTTGGTGAAATGCCATGATTTTGTATTTTTGTTGTTCCACTTAGCAGATGTTTGCCTAAATCATTTAATATTTTCAGCATTTATTTGGTATTAATGCACTTAACTTTAAAACCTGCGTTGCTTTAAAAAGAAAGTACCAGATGCTCTGGTGTTTAAACTCTAAGTTTCTTCTAATTTGTCTGAAAAACAGAAAAGAATTTGAATTCCAAAGTTATCGTCCCAAGAGCGAAAAGTCCTAAAACTCAAACATCAGAAGGAAATGATCTGATCTCCAGGAGAATGAAAATTTCTTAAAGAGAGACTACTGACCCCATTTAGAGGGTTTGATACAGAACTCTAACATGCTGTGTTTTGGGTTGCATGGGATTTTTATTCCCTAAGGTGTACTTAATCTCAAATTTGTCCTACTTGGCACAAGTTCCCATAGGTCCCATATCCAACTATCCAACTGTCATGGAGGGGGGACTTTGGATTTGGAACATATTTGATGTTTAGTTTATTATGTCTATGTAGCCCTTGTCAGGAGGTCAGAGCATTTTAAAACATTTTTTTAGCATTTTTATACTGCAGAGATTATTAACTGGCATTTTGATTTTAAAATGATAATTTGTTTAGAACATAGATTGTTTTGTCATTTTCAAATGTTTGAAAGGACCAATGCACAGATATCAAACAGAACAGAGTGCCTATTACATTTTTGTGTAACATTATTAGAGGTAATCCATTAAAATCTACAAATAATTCAATTATAATCCAATAATTATAGCATGCAATCATACACACTGCTGTAATATATAGGTGCCCCCTTGGTGTTGCCACAATAGTTCACTGTCTGATATTTTGCTGCAAAGCCAGGACTTTAAAGTGAGAAATTTAAACCTAGATGAGACAAAAATGGATAATCACAGGGGTAAAAACCCAATAGCTGTTAAAAGAGCATTCATAATGAAATCTAAAAGTAATAGATAATAGCTGAAGACCAGAGAACAGCAAAGCTCTTACCTTATCAGCTGATCAGAAGCCAGTGAGGAGAGTCGTCTTCTCTCCTTCAACATTTGCTTTCTCTCCCGCTCTCCCTCCTCCCTCCTCTCTTTTGCTCTCTCTGTCAGCAGATTGGGTCTTTGGCATGGAAAACCTTGTGATTGGAGGGACAGCTGAGGATTATTTTATTTAATTAAAAGATGTTTCTAATTTTTCAGTCTTATTTGTTTACAGTTTGGTCACTAAATTCTACTGCACAGGATGGGACTGTTGCAACAAGGCAGTTTGTGAAATTTCATCCTTCCTAGATATTCTGCAGTTTTACAGAACTTCATGTATTACTGTGAGGTGTTTAAGAACCACAGTAACTTAGCCACAAAGTGGCAGACCACATAAAGAGCAGGGCTGCCAAATGCTGAGACTCAGCAGAGCATTGGTGACTTTTACTCATTGAGACAATAACTGCAGAGTTCCAGATGTCCTCTGGTTTTAACAACAGCACAAAAACTGTTCGCTGAGAGCTTCATGGCAAAGGGTTTTCCATGGCCTTGCAGCTACATGCAAGCCTTACGTCACCGAGCACAATACCAAAAGCCAGATGTAGTAGTGTAAAGCATGTCACCAGTGGACTCTGGAGCAGTGGAAATGTGTTTTGCAAAGTGAATCATGCTTCTCTATCTGGCAGTCTGGGTTTAGCAAATGCCAGGAGAACATTACCTGCCTGACAGCAGTGTGCCGATTGCAAAGCTTGGTGGAGAAGGGATAATACTATAGGGCTGTTGTTTGGTGGTTGGCCTGGGACCCTTAGTTCCAGTGAAAGGAAAATCTTATGCTTTAGTTTGAACATTTACCTATGCTTCTTGCATTTGTGGGAACATTTTTTTGAAGGCCCTTTTCTTTTCCAGCATGACTGGGCCCCAGTACACAAAGCAAGACCATAAATTTATGAATTTGACTGGCCCACACAGACACCTGACCTCAACCCCATCAAGCAACTTTGGGATGAACTGGAACTGAGATTGTGAGCTAGGTCTTCTTGTCCAACTTTAGTGTCTGACCTCACAAATTCTCTTCTGAATGAATGGGCCAAAATTATCACAGACATGCTCCAAAATCTTGTAAAAAGTCTTCCTAAAAGAGTGAAAGATAAAAGTTACTACTGAAAAAGAAGGACCAGCGCTATATTAATGCCTATGGATTTAGAAAGAGATGTCATAAAAGCTCCTATAGATATAATGTGTAGGTGGCCTAATACTTTTGTCCATATAGCGTAAACACACTCAGGGTGTCAGTGGTAATTCCTCACCACACAAGAAAGTTATGTGAGCACAGGCATGGTAAATACAGTAATTGAAGTTGTTCTGTAAGCTTAGATGAACTTATATTTTAACTAGCATTTTCATTGTTCTAATGTACCTTCGGCTACTCCCGTCTATTTTCTCAAAGGGGTTGCCACAGCAGATTAATCCACATTGGTAATTTGGCAGAGGTTTTACGCCAGATGCCCTTCCTGATGCAACCCTCCATAGTGAGAGGGGCTTGTGTCCCCACCTGGAATAGAAGCATGGACCTTTCACTATTCCCTGCTTTTAGTTGAAAACTAATCTGATCATCTGCCCACTGTTGACCTTTACTGACTTAACCATTTACGATTTTGCATAAGACCTTGGCAAGTAATTAAGCAACATGTCATAATTACCACAGGAATCATAAAAATCTAAAAACTCTGATCATTTTCTGTCCATATTCACAAACCAGCAAGCTGAGCCCTACAAATTATATGCAGCAGTCATGTTCTGTGTGTAGCAAAGAGGATTGCTACTGCAACTGCTCATCTATTAGGGCCGACAAATAGCAGATACTTATTGATTTGCCTCCTCATAAGAAAATAATATAAAGAACACAAGAATATTAAAACAGATTCCCACTGAATGTAATCTGGGGTTCTGCAGGCTCATGTTGTCTAAGGCAACATTGCAACAAACATCACTAACTTGGTAGTGAAGTGGTATAATTGGAAATTAAAATGCTGAGTTCTCCACCCCAGTATTTAGTACGTAAAACAAATGATGCACATTCGCATGATTTGTTACTGCCATGTCAAGTGTGCCTGATGTGGGTGTAATATGAATATTCTGCTCACTGTGTTGTGAGAAATATCAGCCAACTGCCTCCAGAAAACCTCTGAAGGTAAACAGCATGTGCAGAGCTGGGAAACACAAGAAACATGAGAAAAAATAGTGGGAAAGCATCATGTTAAATCAAAGTGTGCACTTTCTAGGAATTGCAGCTTAGCAATAAATTTATCCAGGTGGTATTTTTTTATGAGGAAGATATACAGCTCTGTTTTCCTGAGAGCACTGGTCAAGTTCTTTCAAATGGAAAAAAAATCCTTCATTGTCCATATCTCTTATTTTTAAATGAAGAAATTAAAACACATTTATTTCATATGATTTTACTAATTTGCAAGCGTCTCCTCCAGAGGACCTTGAGCTGTTTCTCTTGATATGAATGTGCACATAGTGGTTTTTTTCAAAGCTGGTTCTCAGTTGTGAAAAGAAACTGTAAGCAACACCACAAATTGTAATATGGTTTGCAGTTTCAGTGGCTTTGTCTGGTGCACCCTAATTAGAGCTAAGGTAATAGATGTTTGAATATGGATTATGAAAATGATTTTCAAAAAAGTCCAAAAAGCGAGCAGTTTATTGTAGTGAATGAAAAACTTGAAAAAAGGACAAAAACTCTTTTTCAGGAATTGGTATCATGCAGCTGCTTGAGGCAGTCTGACCTGTTGGCCACTGAACTGAATTACAAGCAGTTTTTTGAAAAGAATCATCTTATCTGTTAAAATAGCATTTCCATTGTAATTCATTACTTTGTTTCCATTTTCTATTTCCTCACTGGGGTTAAAAAACAACAGAGAAATGTACAATTTATCAAGCAGTTCATTCTTTTGAAAATGCTTTTTAGCTTTACAAACTGTCACATCTGTGGAAAAAGTGTAGAAAATGCAATAGTTGTGTGACATGAAGCCACTCATAATGTGACTGCAGAAAGCTACTGAAGCCCCACAACCCTGTGGTAATTCACATCAGGTACTTTTGATATTCACTAACCTTTGCATCAACTTTGAAGGCTCCGCAAAACAGACCACAAATGCTAATTAGACATAATATTTTCTTATTTAGTGTGATGGATGTCAGAATTAGTTTTTTATTATTAAGTGATAAGAAACCAAAAATGGCATCCAAGATTTCAACATGACTTGTTGCTGCAAGCATATAACCAGTGACACATCTGACATTGTGTGATCAAAGCAGGATCATTACAGTGGCCAAGGTTTGTGCTAAACACCCTTAAGGAACCTCACAGTGTTGATGAACAGCTAGAGGGACACTGAATGTGAGGTGGAGACATCCCCCATGAAGTGGGACAAATTCACAAACCTACAGAACAGGGAGCTCCAGATTATTTTATATAACCTAGTCAATCAATTTGATTTAAAAGTTGCATTCACTTCTTATCGTTGCTGGTAGTGAAGTCTTTGATTTTCTAGTTGACAGAGACAATGATACAGGAGAGTAATTTTCCAGCTTCTCACTTGAAAAGCACTGAAATTTGACCTGTTTATTATGTTAAACCTATGGTACGGTACCACAAGTTTGACATTTTCTTATATTTAGCCACAGTCTGGGGATCCACTGCCAACTAAAGCAATACCAGTTCTGAAATATGATGCAACACCTCTGAAATAAACCCTACCTTTATTAAGTCAGCATTTCAAGTCATGTTGATAAAGACAGACTAAACTCTGGATTATTACTGAAAACTGTGAGTTGTGATGCTTGAATGTAATGGTCCCACACAGTAGCGTTGTCTTAAATCAACATCACATCCATACCTGAGATTTTTTTGTGATGGCTTGAGCTAAATTGTTACTGTTTTCTCTCCATGCCATGGGTGACAATTATAATGACAAACAATAGATTTTTATAACAGTTCTTTTAAAGAAGAGAGGAACCGGAATACTTATCCTAGTACTAAACAATGGTACTTTCACAGTGTCTGTAACATTTCTGAATCCAACAGAAATGAACAACTGTTACAGATACATACAGAAAATTCTCCATTAGAACAGCACTGCAGCAACATACTGCCATATAATCACAGCCTAACAAGAGGGTGGCATCTAGTGGTGAAATACTTTCAAGTCAACAAGAGTGGCCTGGCAAGACCTTTATTGTAAAATTGGATTTCATCACATCAAAATGAACATTTACATTTTCAGATTGTACTTTTTTATTGACTGTACAATATGAAGGTTAAAAATTATCTTCTTTTTTAATACCGAATTTTAAGATCAAATACAAGTAGTTTACAACCAAGTCTATTTGAGAGTATTTTGTTCAGGAGCATTCTAAATAGACAGAGCAAACCAACATGGCAAAAGACCAAAAAACTAAATAAATTCCTCTAAATGTGCATAGTTTCATATGAAAAAACACATGAATGAACATACAATAAAAAACAATTTGCTTTTCACAAGTACTAAAAGAAAGACAGAACCCATAAATATGCATTAGCACCTGCATCAGCTCAATGAAACTACTTAATCAAAACTAATTCAGAACACATTTACTTGTTGAGATGAGATACCTTTACAGAGAATTTTTATGGACTTGACTTTCACATCTAAAAGTAAAATTCTGTACACTCTAAGGCACTTGTGGCAGCCATGATATTTTGTACATGAAAAGGCACATAACATTTTATCAGTGCACCTCTTCCTTGTTAGAAAAGTATACAATTACATTTAGCATCAGTTAAGAAACATTTAAATCAGAATAGCAAATCAGCAGTGTGGTGAATATATACAGTCTTAAAAACCAACATTTTTTTTTTCTTTTAAACAAATGTTGAATTCTTATTGCATTTGGCTGTTCACATCAGGATTGATTTCACACAACTAGGCTCTCCCGACTCACAGCTCCATTCTGTAAGACAAGAAAACTAATTCAGTCGGTCAAAAACGAAAACTAGCAAAAAAAATAGTAATGGATGGACAGACAACCAGAAAACATAATGCTTCCAGGTGGAAGCATAATCTTTACAATCCACTAAGAACTTAAATGGGCTTGCAAACAGTCACATCCAGGACAACAGCCTTAGTTGCTCACTGGCCCTAGCCTAACTTAAGAAAATCTTATGAAAATGGAAAAGTTCCCAAAAAAATGACTAATGTGACCTTGAAAAAAATTTGGATGAAGACATTAAAGGGCAAATGAAATGATTTTGCCAAAAATCACTAAAAGTCACTTTTCCAGTAGTATATAGCTTAAATTATCATGTGATACACGTTTTCTGACCATATTTATTAGAAAACTAATGATAAAACCAAAATATGTTGATAAAAACCAACATATATCGGAGATTTGCTTTTTACAGAATTTGCCAAGTTCAGTGCTGCCGCATGCTTTCACCGTGAAACATCAGAGTTGCCAAACTGGGTCACTCAGTCAGCTGTGCGGGTGCTGGTCACTGGTCCTGTATCCCTGAAATGGTGAGCTTTCTTGCCAAATGGCAAGCTTTCTTAAAAGTTTTTCAACCGGCAATAGGGGCCATACAGTGCTTCTATTCCAGGTGCGGTCAAAAAATAGGCGAAACAAGTTTCTGACACATCTATAAGGAGGCAATTAGAACTCGAGAGCCTCCGGCCTCCCGCTCTCCCAACTCCTACCCCACAGCGATAGGACTCACACGGGTCACTTGGGGCATGCCTGCAGCCACGGATTAACTGGCAAATGCGGCTTGCCATCAGAGGGCCGCCACTGGGCCTGGCCTCTACACCGGGGCCCCAGGGTGGCAGGTTTCTCCGACTTGCAGGTTCGCCTCACGGCAAGGGGCCCTGTGCGAGCGTCAAGGGGCGTCCCCAACAGGAACCTTCCCGCACCGCGCCTGCCTCCCTCCCCCGCTGGTGGCGACCACCAGGAAGCGAGATTGAAACGCCCCGTCTCTCCCAGGAGTCCTACATCGAAGATCCTGTCCGATGCACGGTGGCGGTCCCGACCCGTTCGCCCCGTGCAGCCAGCGGGGTCCTCCAGCGAACACCTTTTCTCGTAATGCCTCCCAGCCTCAAGAGGTGGCCCGGGTCACATTGGCCCTTCACCCCCCCAGTCCGTCTGAGAGCTTCGCCCTCATCCGACACGAGGGCTCCGTAGCCACTGGTGGCAGCGGTCGATTTTTTCCATTTGTTGGGGTTGCTGGATTGTTTGGCCAGCATGGGATTTTTCCTGAAGCTGTCCATGAAGTGGACCTCGCATAACGTGGAGTGCTTAGACAGCTTCCACAGGTCTCTTTACTCACAAAATTTGTAATTCAGATAGCTTGTAGTTTCTTACGATGTGGCTCCAGTGAAAACTTTGCCAGGCCAATTCCTGTCGCATTTTTAAGCCTACCACGACATAATAGCCCATGATGCTCAAGAAAAAGGAGCCCAGATTAAACAGGAGTGAATGAGCGGTGCTGACCTGTGTGGCAACACTGACATCACGGGGACGGAAAAAGCCAAGTGGCGATTTAAAACCAACGGACAGTTCCGGACAGTAAAAAACCTCAAATAACTCATATTTAAAAACATATTTTGAACACGTATGCAAATGTTTAGGGGTAAAATTGCACTGCTAATTCAATTATGTGTTTTCTCAAATTGTTTCATTTGACCTTTAAGTAATTACTGTGAGAAAATTTGATTAAAAACAGACCAATACTCTAGGAGGAGTAGCAGTTCCTGTGAAAATGGAGAAATGCCTGCAAAAATATGAATACAACATCTACCACAATTTGGATGAACACCCATTCAGCAAACAAAGAGTAAGCCATTATTCTTTGGCAAAACAGGTAACATTTATTGGTGGAGTGAGTTCAAAGTTGACTTTTGCCTTTTGATGGGATTTATTGACAAGAATGCTAATGATACACACACACACACACACACACACACACACACACAATCATTTATTACAATCAGAATCAGAATACTTTTATTAATTCCAGGGAGGAAATTGTATTTTAGTAGGCGTCTGTGACTCACCTTGCGGAGGTTGGATTTTTTTGAAGATGAAACACTTTCACTGTCACTGTACACTGGTGGTGGATGAGGTGGATAGTCATCACGGCGACCAGGGTATCCAGTGGGTGGGTTCACAGGCAGTGGAGGTGGCCCACGTGGCCCCCTCCCCCGATCTGAGCGGTCACTCTCGCTGTCCAGTCGCTCCTGGCTCCGTGCCCTCTGTTGTTCGCCCATCCTCTTCCTCTCCATGGCTTCTCGCAAGAAACTGTCATCGTAATCTTCACGCCCACCTCTTGCATTGCCACCATACTGGCGATCCCTCTCCAGATCCATTATATCGTCACGGCTGCGGCTGCGTCGTCCCGCGAGGCCGCCATCAGCCGGCCCCTCTCCTCTCTGACGATCACCAGGGGAGAAGTCACGACCTCTGCGGTGATCATAGCGATCATCACGATCGTAGCCACTGCGTGCGCTGCTGCTCCAACCATCATCAGAACTAAAGAAACAAAGCAGCACATGAAACATACTGGACTGTTTCCTGCTCCTGTGTTCCCACTCTCACTTCAAATTTTAGCTTGTTTAGCCTCCATTACCAAAAACTGCATCTTGTAGATGCTAAAAGGTTACATAGTCAAGCTTTTCAAATATAAATAAGCCTTTAGGCCAATGAACACTGAAATGCTTTTCTTAGTTCCACATCTCAGTGGGTGAAAAAGCAGTCAATATTCAAAGAAAAACTTTGAAACACCATCAGAAAGCCTATGGAACTATTAGTCAAGACCAATTTAAAAGATTAAAGAAAGTCTGGCTCCCTGGAAGTAAAATATAAAGAAATTAGGGGTGCCCAGGACTTTTGCATAATGCTATATAAAAAAAAAATCCTATGCTATGGGCATTGACTTACTAATTTCTTAAGCTGTGGTTATTTTTACAGTGTGATGTAACCGGCAGAAAGTTAAACTACTGAAAAATCATTTCTTTTTCAGGTGGTCCACCGAACACTCAACTTTAATAAAAATGTGCTTGTTTGCTTTGTTGTCTGGAAAGGCTTTGTGGAGACTGTGGCTGACGTAAATGGGGTGATATGCTAATATGGATGAGTTCTTCGGAAATCTTGCAGAAAGAACATTACTGTATGACTGAAGATGAAAACCACAAAAAAGGTGGTTGCATCTCACAGCTGCACTTTGTGATTGGGCTAAATTAGTCCATCTTTCACTTTAATCTGATCAAACACTAACGTCTGATGAGATCACAGATTGATTGGAAAATATCAAAACATAAAAAACGATAAAAAAAAGAACATTCTTATATTTTTGATATTAGCAATGAAAAACACACACACACACACACACACACCCAGCTCAAACACTATACTAGAAAGACATTGGTGTTTAAGAGAAAATGCGCTAGACTTACTGTACCTTGTGAAGTAAGTTTACTACACTATATTTTTGCAAATTTGGTAAAATAAAAAAGTAAAGTAAGGTACAACTAATCACTATGATAATAATCTGATGCTACGAGGTTGTCAAACATATAATGTATTTTTGAGGGTGATGGCACTCTACAGTTGAGCAAACTTATAACAAACATTTTATAAAAATCTATAAACTCATCTATGCTTTCAGTCTTATTTACCAACTAGATAGAAAGCCAATTGAAGGCCCAAAAGTTAACTCTCTCATGTGCGAGAAATTTCTTTCCCTCCTCTGCACATTTCTCTGTGGTTTGAAACAGGAAATAAAAGTGTGTGTGATCAGTGTGGCATGTGCAAGGAATTTCCCACGACTGCAAAACTTTGCTGACCCACCTGCTGCACACTTTGATATTAAAACTTTATACACACATTATGTTGAAGGAAAAACTGTAATAAATTATCTGATGGAGGTTTTACTTGAGAAACTGATACTCACCCTCTTCGGCCTCTGGGTTCATCTGGGCGCCGGTGTGGTGGGTAGTTGTCTCGGGGGTATCGACGTCCAATGTCATCAAGGTTGTCCATTGAGCGGGCACGTACTCGATCCCCCATGTAACCTCCATCACGCCGTGGGTAGTCATCACGGCGGCGGCCTTGCTGGGAAACGCTGCTGATGGTGCTCATGGCTTCATCTTGGTCAAATACTGTAGCCAGAGGTGGTGGCTGGGAGCGACCTCCACGGCCTCGAGGCTCCAGTCTGTCATGCAGCGAACTGACCTCACTCATATTGTCCACTGACAGAAGAAAAGCAGAAAACAGAAGCTTATCAGATCAGAGGAAATAAAAACAGAAGTGTTCAGTAGAAAGCTAAGCAAAGTAACAACCTGAAGACTCGGCAGTCATCAAGGGATCCAAGATCAATAATATGAAAACCTCTTTTTGTTATATAATTCAATGACTTTTTTCCTTTATATTATACACTATATTCATTTTGAAGCAAGCAATGACTGAATTTTGACACTATTCGTGCAACTGTTTTTATAAAGTTGGTGTCACTCAAAAGAAAACCTTAACAGCTAAAACTCACAAACTAAGGAATATGCCAACAAAAAGTGAAACCTGAAACACACATCATGTAATGGGTTTTTCCCGTTACATGATGTCATTACATAATTAGTCCCATACATAAATAAGACAATTAATGTCTCAGTTTTGGCAATCTTTATGAATACTGATTTACATATTCAATATTTAACAGTCTTTTCCATCTTTACCTTCTTTTTATTTGCAACAGAACAAAAGTTCTAAAGTCTTAAATCATCAGTTAATGCAGCTTACAGCAGGTCCTTCAGTCCAAAGAAAACATTTACAAGTCTGTGCTTGATTCTTTCATTTAGCGTCTGCTATGGCAGTTTATAGCAGGTGTATATTTTTAAAAAATATTACATAGAAAGAATATTTACCATTTCGCTGTCTCATATCAGACTTATCCTAGACAATAGATGTTGGAGATAATTTTGTATTTACATTAACCTGACTTTCAATTGAATCACACCAAGTATATGAAGTTCTATTCTACTGCATATTCATAATACATGAAATACACAGGACATTAAAAAAATGATTATTTGATTAATTTATTGATTTTGCATTCATTTGACAGTTCTGTTGTTTGATAGGTGTATGTAGTTATCAAATAAACTGTTATTAGAATTGCAAAACTGATTTCAACTACTCTCACCAAGCTCTAGTCAGGGGGATGAAGGGCTGCTTTTTTCCCTGAAATTTTAATAGCAGTGAAATTAAAAAGACTGACTAACAGTCAGTGTTCTGACTCTGAAGCTGATATTCTTGAACTCAGCTTTTTTTTTTTTTTGGTTCTTTTTGTTTTTTAAATTCCATGACAACCTAGAGGAAATGTAAAGTAGACACAAGTAGTACTTAAATGTCATTTAACAAAGATTATCATAAATCAGTTTACTTATACCCTTCATAACAATGGTGGCAAAGTTGTTATGAAATGTTTTCTGAAGAGCAGGAAGTGAGGGGTCACTTACAGCGCTGGTAGTTGGCAGGTCTGGATGGGTCCAAATTGGCCAGCTCCTTCTCCATATAGTAAATGGCTCGTGTGGCGTTGCCATTAGGGTCCACCTGGATTCGATAACCACTGCGAGCTGAAGAGAAAAGAAGAATTTCAAGCATACTGAATAATTTCAGCCTCCTCAAAGATGATTTTTGTATTCTTATCCCCAACATGTCAGTTTTGTTTATGTATGTGAAGATGGAATCACTGCACATTTACATCTTTAAGAAAATATTTATTGGAAGAGACTGAGCAGCTTTATCATAAAAATAATTTATATAAAAATGTAGTTTTAGTTTATGTAAAAAGATTATCCGAGGATTATTGTGGGATATCTGACAATAACCACAAAATAATAGTTTGACATAACGTTTCAAGTGAGGAAATTCCTCAGGTCTGACAGTAATACTGAGTATGCAATTTTCCCTGGGATTATTAATAAACTATTCTGATTTTGAATAGCCCACCTATTTAAAACACTCACACTGTAGTTGCTATGAGTGTATGTGTGTAAATTAATCTCACCATGAAATCTGATAAAGGATAATATAGAACAAAACAGCTACAGACAGGATAATCTAATCACATTGACGCATGTCTAAACATCCTTATCAAAGTCAAAATAATTATTTCAGCAGAAAGATTTGTGTTAGACACTAAGTGGCAGACGAGAACATTAATGAGAATATGTAAAATCTGTAAACACAAG